>RJWJ010016237.1:5118-34905 GCA_004363605.1 Indri indri
CCAGCTCTGTTTCCGGAATAACTAACCAATCCCTCTCTTTGTCCTCCAGCAGAAGAGTTTCACACATGCCATTTTTCTCAAGGTGTGATTATTTGTCATTCGCCAACATGGAAAATAAATTGCACGGCCAATAAAAAAAAGGGAGAAGTGAGAAGATTTAAAGAAAAAAAGAACACACTAACACCTCAAAAGCAAACGGGGGGCCAGGGGGGCAGCTCCTATTAAATCACTTGGCATCCTGTTAAGGAATCTGTCCTCTAGCAAGGGACCAACAACTAAACAAGCACTTCACTTCCTTATTAACCATCTCAGAATAAGCAACTTAAAACTTCAAAACAAGGCCGGGTGCCATGGCTCATGCCTGTAATCCCAGCACTTTGGCAGGCCAAGGCAGAAGGATCACTATGGGTCAGGAGTTCAAGACCAGCCCTAGCAATAGCCAGACCCCTGTCTCTACCAAAAAAGAAAGAAAGAAAGAAAAAAATTAGCCCAGGGTGGTAGTGCACACACGTAGTCCCTAGCTACTACAGAGGCTGAGGCAGGAGGACAGCTTGAATTTGAGGATGGAGTGAGCTTTGATGACACCACTAGACTCTAGCCCTGGCAACAGAGTGAGACTCTGTCTCAAAAAAAAAGAAAAAAAAAAAACAAAAACCCTTCGAAACAGAAGCACAAACTTTCATAAGTAAGCCACTAAAAACTCAATACCGCTACATTGAGGCCAGCAGCACAAATTTTCATACCTCGGAAATGTTGAGTGGCATTGATGAATTTTCATTTCTTTCTCAGTCCCTATCTGGACAGCTGAGTCGATGGCATTTCGTGTTTAAGAATAGGGCACTCAGCCAGGCTTCCCAGATAACTGAGTGGAAGTTTGCCTGGGGGACCAGTGAGTGACTATGAATTAAGAGCATTGGTTGCTACCCTTGAAAACCTACCTGTGGGTTCCACGGACATTAAAGGCCACTGGCATTCACCACCTTCAGACTTACTTGTATTCCTGTGACCCCGGTCCCCTGGGAGAGAAGCATCTGTGGTCCAGGCTGGCACGTGCTGGCTGGGACGAGCAGTGGACGCCACAGTGCTCTCACTGTAGATTGTGTTTGTAAGAATAACATCAGAACCTTGGACTTCACCATCAGTGACCAAAGGTTCACTCCCATTCGATTTAAAATAGGTCTTTTTTAATGTCCCTGAAAGACAAAATATATACATATATATTTTAAAACATTACTAGAATTATTTACTTTTAAAAAACATATTAATAAACTCCAGAGCTACTTTCCTACATGTCATTTTATCCAGGCAATTAAAGAGAAAGATGATAGCCACCACAGTGATCTCCTTCATGGAGACAAACAAAAGAATTTCTCTTCTACCACAAATCACACAGCCTCGTGATGAAACATTGCTTTCTCAAGAGCTTAAGATTTAAAAACTGAGTCTCCCATCTAGGTTTTCCTGGGGCCCAAAGAATTTCGGGCAATTCTGCCTCACCTGGGATTTACCACAAATAAAATATGGTGAATCTTACAGTGTTTCCTCCCTGGTTTCTCAGTTTCTCAGTGTCACTGATCATTGTATGCTAGTTGGGACCCAGGATTCACACTTATGTTTCCCCATATATTGTACTAATTTTCAGTAAACTGTGCATTATGTATAAATAAAATAGGGCTCATATATTATATTTACCCAGATTTATAGAGACCAAAAACAAGTAAAACTCTACATGCAGCACAAAATGAAAGAAGAAACTAAATTATCATCATCCTTGAAGAGAAGCTCTAAAACATAATTATATGAAATAAGAAACAGTCATTAAACAGAGATTATCAACTGGTCACTTTCTCAAGGTATCCATTCATTGACAAAATAAAGAGTCAAACCTATGATTATTGAAAAGCACCTAACTTTGTCTGTAGGCAAAAACTTTTGAAAACCTTGAAAGAGATGACGTATTTTTAACTTAATCAAAATAGACAGCAGACTGTGTTTCGAGAACATAGCACTGTTAGTCAAGCATGCCACAAAAATAAATGAATGTGCTATTGATGCATCCATAGAAATACCCAAGGGAGATTTTCTTTTCTAAAAACATTTACGGTGAATGCTCTAATTGTCTTTCACTTTTCTAAATAGTGCCATGGATCATTAAAAATAAAAGAAATATAAATAAAATGTTTAATATCAGTCTATGGAAAAAATTCCTCTACATGTGCTTGACACTTGGAAAACTAACTACAAATCAAAATAGAAAAGCAGCTGTTTCTAGCTAAGGTCAAGAGTTTCATTTGCCGAAGGATTCTAAATAAAACATTAGAGCGTCAAAGCTAAATCGTGACCATGTGATTCAGGTAACACATTCTCCAAACTGTGTGATTATGGGTAAATATCAAATGCAGCAGGTAAGATGAAGGACTTCATTGAATTGCTTTTGATTTTCAAAATGATTTAGAATTTATCCTAGATCAAAATAAACATGTGATAGGCTCAATCACTATATAAAATGTATTTCATTCATACAAAAGAATCTACTAATCCATTACATATCATTTTACTTTCATCCATTTGTTAGTTGCTCCCTTGGCATAAAGAGATTATTCATATAAGGTAATATTTATGCTAATATGGCTGTAATGAATATGTAAGGTGCATTAGGTTGATTTACGTATCTTGCTGAATCTATGACTCAGCATCCAGCTCTGTCAACATACGTACATTTAGCAAACACCAATTCCTCACAGTTAGATCCCAGAGTAATTCTCTTAAAATGAGTTCCTTATCCTACGAAATATTTCCACAGTTGTTAACATTTTGTTTGTAATGATTAGCCTTGTTAATAATCTTTCCTTTATTGTTTTAACCTAATCACAGTGGTGAAAGTGTTCATAACATCTTATACCCTAAGAAGTCCTTTGAAACGCTTTTTGTTGTTTTTTTTTTTTTTGAAAGAAAATGCTGACTTGGATAACAACTTTCTTTTAAAAATGGCAGTTTCCTTGCTCTTAAACTCTATGTATCAAAGCAATTTGGCAGAATGGAAAAATAATATATGATAGTTACAGTAGCTAATATTTTTAAAGTATATTTTTGAGGAAGGGAAGGAGGAAGAGAAAGACAAAGAGGGAGGCAGACAGAGAAAGGAAGAAGGAAAGCCTAAAGGACCTATCTTTAAAAGCCTGAACTCACTGGACAATTTGTTTTCAAGTATCTCTGGAAATTGACCAACTCCCAGCACAGTTGGTCATCTACTATGCCTTTTTTTTTTTTTTTAACAGCACAAGAATTACAATTCACTAAGACTAAACACTCAACCGGCACCACGATGAGGTATAAAAATGCTAAAAACTATTAGCCCAAAGTAGAGTATTTATTCTTCTCCTGTTGCCCGATCCTTTTCCGCATTCCTGTTTTTATAGTGCTGTGATTCTTCAGCCTGGCCACCTGGGTTTAAATCCCATCTCTGTCACTTACTAGTCCTGAAACTTTGGGCAAACTCTCAACCTCCATAAAAGGAGGAAAATAAAAGTACCCCCTCATGGAGCTGGCCGTTAGGATCAAATTCATCAATACATATATCAACACTGGGAACAGCTCTCGGCACGTACTAAGTTCTCCATCACTGTTAGTCATTACTGCACGATAATGGTAATGTTAGTAAAACTGTCTTCCTTAGGCTACTAAGGTACTTTTAAATAAACACCAATTTCCTTTTACTGTAAGTGCATCCTGGCATCACAAAATGGCTAATTTTCAAAAGCGAATCACTTAACCCACTTTTGGAGTAAGAGAACTGTGGCTCTTTCATGCTAAGTTATTAATAGAAGGACACATTTTATCTAGGTCGCATGGCTCGAAAGTGTTTCAGCTCTATCACAAAAAAACAATTTAACAATGTTTAAGAAATAATCTATAATTCTAATAATAACAGCCAAACTTTACTGATCCATTATAATGAAGATATTGGGCAGGCACAGTGGTAGGCAGAATAATGATCCCCCAGAAATGCCCACCTCCTGATTCCCAGACCATGTTACTCTACACACCTTACATGGCAAAAGGGATATTGCAGGTGTATGTAAGGTGAGGGTCTCGAGATGGGGAAATTATCTTGGATTATTTAGGTGAGTTCAATATAATCACAAAAATCTTTATAAGCAGAAGTGGAAGATGAGAGAGCATGTGTCAGAGTCATGAAGTGTGAGCAAGACTCAATGGGACATTGCTTGTTTTGAAGATGAAGGGACCACAAGACAAGGAATGCAGGAAGACCCTAGAAGCTAGAAAATAGAAGGAAACAGATTGTCCCCTAGAGCATCCAGGAGGAACATCTTAATTTTAGTCCAGTGAGACCTATTTTGGACATCCAACCTTCATAACACTAAGGTACTAAATGTATGTTGTTTTAAGCTACCAAGTTTGTGATAATTTGAGGAATTTGTTATGGCAGCCATAAGAAACTAATATGGGCAGCTTGCTAAATGCCCTCTCTATAGGCATCGACTGAGTTAACCTTCCAACAATCCCAAGAAACAGGTAATATAATTAACCCTTCTTTAGAGAGTTTTAGAGAGAAGGAAACTAAAGCTCACAGGGTTAACGAACTTGCCCAAGAATTGAGTGGGAACATGACACATAGCCATACATGCATCCACATATACTTTTCACTACAAAGTATTTAGGTTAATTTTTAACAATCACCCATTATATGCTCATAGAATTTATCTTCCTATGATGTGGTTTTTAAAATTAATTCCTTATCTTTGTATCTTTAGCCATGTGTAACACATTGACCTCACATTTTTCTATGTGCCAGGAACTTCATACTTACCCTCTGTCAAGAACACAAAATTTACTAGGAGGTTCTTACCATTGAGATGTTTATAGATTAGTGGAGGAAGACAGGAATGCAGTCTAAAAAATACAAACCATGCCACGAGGCTGCCCGGAACAATCTGGTGGCCGAAAGTAGAGAAATCGCCATCATTCCACTCGAGAAAGTCAGACAAGCTTTTTTAGGGAATCGCATCCTTGATGTGAATCATAAAAGATGATTCGGGGTTTTCTAGGTTTGAGCAAAGTGTTTGTGGGGAGGAGGGGGTGTGGTGATAGGGAGTGGAACATTTTTTAGATAGAGCGAAGGGGGGAAGATATGGAAAAGCCTCATGGCAAGAGAAGAAACGAGGCTAGCACACAGCAGGCTGGCAAGAGACAAGGCTGGAGAGGGAATGGAAGCCAGATGGAAGGACGGGTCTTGTTAAAGGCTTGGAATTTATCTCGTGATGGAAAACTTTTGAAGGGTCTTAAATAGGGTGAAGCATTATTAGAATAATCACTGTGGCCACAGAGTGATGTTTGAAAGTAAAAGTCTATTGCAATAGTCCAAGTGAGAAAAGAGTAGACAAGGCAAAAGCCATGAGGTCAAGGGGGGCATTTTAAAAGGAGCTTTCAGAGGCAAAAATCACACGGACAGGAGGGAAAGGGTTAAAGGTCTCTCCAAGGTATCTGGTGTGAACAACTGGGTAAACAAAGGTACTTCCAACTGAGATAGGTATCAGTGCTGTTCATCAAATATTTTCAATTTCCTTCCCTTCTACCAGGACACATGCTGAGGGTTGTATTCTCCGGCCTCTTGGGTGAGGCCTCGCATCAAGTTCAAGGTGATAAGCAAAATTGAAAAGTGTTGCTTCTAGGCAGAAGTGTTTAATTGCTGATGTAAGAGTCTTTAGAGCTCTGGCATAATTAATACCCACAAAGGTTCGAGATGGTGGCTGGTGCATCACTTTGGTCCTGAAGGACCTCAGTGAGCACAGCCCCCTGCCACGTTGCAAAGGAGAGGCACACATCATGAGTAATCACTAGTTTTTAAACCACTAGTATTTAGCCACTAGTTCTTAAACCACTAGCATTTGCGGATTTGTTGTCATCGCTACAAGGCAGAGTCTAGCCAATCCCGACGATGCAATGGCTAACAAAGAATGAAAAATAGCTTCGTGGGAGCTTATTTTTGTTGTAGTATATGTATGTTGAGTGTAAAGTGCTTGTGACACATTCAAGAGGGAAAAAAGCCCAAACCTGAAGCAACCTAAAGATTTCCTCCAGAATGCCTTGCTGTCGTGCCCCGAGAGCATGCACTGCTGATGTCACAGCACGCAATCAAGCATCCTGTGCACCTCTGTGTCTCAAGCACCCAGCAGAATGCCTTGCACCAGTGAAGCGTGCAATATCAAAGGGTATAAAATTTCAGTAATACAAGATGAATAAGTCCCACAGATCAACTATACAGCATAATACTTCTAGTTAACTGTATTTCATCGCATACCTAAAAATTTATTTAAGAGGGTAGGTCTTACATTAAATGCCCTGATCGTGAAAATATAATAATAATAGTAAATAAAGAAGATGGAAGGAAACTTTTGGAAGTGATAAATGTGTTTATGGCATAGATTGTGGTGTTCGTTTCACAGATGTATGATTATCTCCAAACGCAGCAAGGGGTAATACATTAAATACATACAACTTTTTGTATGTCGATCATACCTCATTGAAGGGATTGAATGAATGAATGTGGTAACCAGACCCTGTCCCTCCCTTACAGCAATATCCTCACTGTGGGTGTCATGTTTAAAGTGCTGATCCTGCAGAGAAGCTTCCCTAACCTCAGCCCATGTTCCTTCCCCTGTCACAAGCTCTCTTAGCATCTAGTCTCTTCCCAGATAGCAGCGACCTCTGTTGTAATTAAATATGTGAAATTATGTTTGCTTAGTGCCTTCCTCCTCACCGCAGGGTCCCTGAGGACTTTATTCAATGCTGCACCCAATACCTGTAGCACACCTTGTTATACACAACAGGCACTCGATAAATGTTGGAGGAATGGAAAGTCTCAAATTATAGCTACAATTTTATTGCTTTTAAATGTCTCTCGACATAACAATTTTACTTTAAATATCACGTAATATATATTTGCATATTATGTTATTATATTATATAATTTAAAGCAGTTAGTTCGATCTCTGATAAAGGACTCCATGGCACAAGCTGACTCTTACAGGTTTAGAAGTTGCAAACTGTTGCAGGTTTAGTTCTTATAAGAAATGAATTGGCCTCTGAAAGTAAGTCTGGGTCCTAAGTATAAAAGGCCTGTGAAACCTGCCATTGTGTTGCAAATCCAACTGTTGGTCAACTTTATTTCTTCCTAGCTACTTAATGGGCAATTAGAATAAACTGCAGCAGTGGTTTGGTTGTGGGGTTATGGATTATGGGGTTCCTATGACAAAGGGTCATGTGAATAGAGTTAAAATGAGGCAAATATTCTTAGTCAATTGTTATTTGACCATAATGAAACTGTGAAAATGATTATGTGATAATTATTCATAAGCAAATAAAAACCAATTCTTTCATTTCATAATGAACTTTTATCATTTATAAAAATGCTTTCACAAATACCATTTCATTTGACTTCCATAACAAATCTGTGATATGAAAAAAGAACTCGATCTCACAGAGAAAGTGAAGTATCTTACCTAAACTCACATGGCTAGTAAATGGAAGAGTAAAACCCTAAACCCAGACCTTTTAGTGCCAAGTTATATGTTCTTTCTTCTATGTCATATGGCCTATCTGCATTAGACTCTAACTAAAGAAATAAAAACCTACATAGAATGTAACATTTTTTCAATTTCTCTTTCAACTTCTCTCAAAAACCTGGATCCTTATTTTAGAGTACAAATCTTTGGAAACATATGGACGACTCAGACTATCTACCAAGTTTAGAAATAGGAAACTTAACTAAACCTTTGTAGCTCCAGCTTCAGTTTAAGGGTTGCAATGAGAAATAGTTTGCTACTGTTATCTTCTCTAGCCTGCTGCCAAAATAATTATCTGAAAAGTCCAACTCTCTTATCTTCGGAAATCTTTTTTAGCACCTTGATTTTATGCATGAGAAGAGCCAAAGCACAAAATTAGAGACACAGCACATCTGTGTTTGTTAGCATAAAACTTGTATTATCTTTTCCTAATCAATAATCCTCTCATTATTATCTCTTTGCCTTTTGAAGCTGGAGCTCCTGTTATTTATTCACAATTGATATCTCAGGATCCATTAGGAGCCCTAATGTACACAGAAATAATTACAAAACTTTGAATGAGCACGGAGTTATAAACTCAAACCAAACAGAATGTTTTTAAAAGCAAGCATAATTTAATGAGGATTTTTAGAAATGACATAAAATGGTTGTATTGCTCATTACAACAACAAACATCTCAGTTATAAAATAAGGAATATTTGTTCAGACAGATATTACTTCCATATGGCTATACCACGTCATCTGGTGCAGAATTTATAAAAAGAATGCTTTTGAAGATGTGTGGGGAAACCTCCACTTTCGAAAGTTTGCCTACATAGAAACAAAATAGCACTTAGGAACAGTTACAAGGGGCTAGTCTCCCTAGCCCCTTACACAAGCGATCCAAAATTCTCCTCTTGGTACACACCCATGAGAAGTGAAAATGTATGTCCTCACAAAAACTCATACATTAATAATCATAGTAGGAGGATTAGTCATAATGGCCAAAAGATGGAAATAACCCAAATGTCTATCAATTGACAAACAAGTAAACAAACTATGGTATATCCATACGATGGACTATCGTTCAGCCGTCAAAAGAAATGAAGTATTAATACATACTACAACATGGATGAAACCTAAAAATATTATGCTAAGTGAAAGAAGCCAGTCACAAAATACCACATATGGTCATATGAAATGTTCCGAATAGGGAAATCTACAGAAAATACATCAGTGGCTGCTTAGGGGTGAGAGTGAGGAGATGGGAAGGGGTGGGTAGCTAAAGGGTGCAGGGTTTCTTTTGGAGGTAACGGAAATGTCCTAAAACTGCGGTGATGGCTGCACGTATCTGTGAATATACCAAAAACCACCGAATTGTATACTTTAAATGGTTAAATTGTGTGCTGTATGAATCTATCTCAATAAAGCAGTAGAAAAATGAAAAGCCTTAATAAATTTTAAAAAACACTTAAAACACCATTTTAATAGAATCCCTTCTCTGCTGTCCGTGCTCAGAGCCCTCTTAGCACCGAGGGACTTAACAGTACTTGCTCGTGTGTTAGCATTAGACCCTGAGAGTGAAAGGAAATATTCCACAGCGTGTGTGAGCCGTAGATGATTAGACTTTTAAAAATGACAACGGTCTGTCTGAGGAAGCTCCTCCCAGACAGATGTTCCCAGAGGTAACTATAAACACAAAAGGGCAGCTAAGCAAGGCACTGGAGAGGGAAGAAAAGCAGGCCACGGCTACAGGGAAGTTGAGTCTTGCAAGGAGAGAGAGGCGGAGGTGAGTTTCAGGGTTGTGTCCCGCCACTAGCCTGACAGCAGGCCACGGTTGACACCACAGAGCAAGGGGCGACTAAAAGGCAGACAGAAAACCTGCAGTCCTCCCGGGCTGAGGCACTGTTTCTGTCTCTTTCTCGTCCCATGTGCTGCCCTCTGGCTTCTGGGAAACCCGCATTTCACAGCCTCTCTGCCCCGACGCTGGCATCCTCCAGAGCTCAGCCCTCAGCGTTCAGCCAACAGATTTTCTCTTCGCAATTTGTCAACTGCTTCGGCTTATCCCCCAGACTCCCGCATACGTAACCGCAGCCAGAATGCCCCTCTCTGCTCCCCTTCCGGACGTCTCCGGCTTCAGACCCATAACAGCAGGGCGGGAGTTAAATTCCAAATCAGCACACAAGGCAAAAGTCATATCCAGTCACCATTTCCCTTGAAATTTCCTTAGGAAAGCAACACGTTGGAGTTGTTGTATTCCTCCATTTCTTGGCCCAAACTGCACTGTCAAATTTCTTCAAGATAAATGCATTTAAACTATGATTCCACTCTACTTGGTTGTCCCGCAAATATCTCTTAACTTACAGACCAGTCACCCAACCTGCCCTTCCTCTCTACCTGCATGGGACTCTTCCACCTTGATTTCCTGTATTAACAGATGGCGTCGAAATCAACCTGGCTACCCAAGCCAGAAATCTAAGCCTTGATCTCTCCCTCTCGCCAAAATCCAACCAGTCTCAATTTCTGTTGATTGTAATGCACCCAATGCCTTATTTCAAGCCCTTACCACCGTTACTTAGACCATAGCCAGAGCCGCCAAATGGTCTCCCTGCTTTCAAATTTTTCTGCCTCCAATCTTCTAAAGTATATGCAGTTCTACTGTCTTTTGCAAATGCAAATATGATCAGATGTTTCCTTTCTTGGAAAGATCCTCCAACGTAATCCACCACCCATAGCAGTGGTTCTCAAGCACTTGTAGCAGATAAATGCTATTTTTGAATAAATATCTATAACATCTTAAGATCTACAAATAGATATGAGTTGTATTTTATTAGGATTAATTTATTTTATAAGCTCTAAATGTAAAATTTTTATAAACTAATCTGTGAAAAAATAATAGGTAGTTTTGGTGAAATAAAAAAATTCAAAATCATTGGTAATGCAATTAGATCAGCATCATCCTGATATTTATTTCTCTATTTTATTTGGTTGCACACATTCAAAATATTCTGGTTCATGTCAGTAAGTAGCCACCAATGGTAAGAGTTTGTTGTTGTTGTTTCCCCAACAGTTCACCTCTCAAACTCAGGTTATATGGTTCATTTAAGAAAAGACAGCAAGATGCAAATACAAATGAGTTAAACTGTTAGCACGAATTGGTTTCTGGTCTCCACTTGGTTAAAATTTGGTATGTAATGTTTAGTTTGTGTGTTTAAGATCTATTTTTTAAAAATGAAAGTCAAAGCAAACATCTGTGCAATCCTTGAGTCTCCTCCTCAGAACTTTGTTTTCACAGAATAGAGTTTGAAGACCAATGATCTAGATGCTAAAACCCAAACCCTTTAGTACAAAATGCAAGATCCTGTGTCATTTGGACTTTATCAATCTAGCTGCATTTCCTGCCACTGACAAATTTTCACCCAATTTCCCAAGTCCATCTCTTCATCTTTCATGGAATTATACTTTTTCACCCAATTTCCCAAGTCCATCTCTTCATCTTTCATGGAATTATACTTTTGCACTTACTATTTTCTCTGCCACGTGTACTCCTGAACTATACCTTCTAACCTGTGATGCCTTCTTTGACTGCCCTCATAGGACCCTGCAGATACCTCTATCTTAAACTTGTGTTGCCTTGTGTGATGATCATTGCTTCTTCTCAACTGTGAGCTCCTAAGAAAGGATGAATTTTACTATCTTTGAGTTCTCAAGGACTTTCAAAGTGCCTGAAACCCAGCAATCATTCCTTAAGTGTTTTAAATTAATCCATTAATTTTAATAAAAATAACCAGTAGATTACAGTAGCTGAAACTGCGGATTTGCATAAGATAGTCAATAGATGACCTACATTGATTTGACACTTTAGATTAAATAAGGACTAAGTAGAAATCATTCTTAGAAATCACGATAATTTTCATTTTGACTTCGCTTTTCTTTAATAATGGCATTACCCACCAACGAAGGACAGCAGGATCACCAGGAGGACCACGAGAGCACAGAGGCATGGAATCAGGACCAGCAACAGGAAACGGAGAAGGTTGGCCGTCCCCAGCTTCTGAGAGCAGCCATCACCCATAGTGTCGTCATCAGCTCCCAAGACCTAAAACAGGAAAACGAAGCATGGTTTTAATATTAGAAACTCAATACATAGCATAAATTTTTAAATTACAACTATCCATTTAAAACAGGAGCATTTCTCAAAGATTTTTATTGTGTGTACTTTTGGGCATGAAATGAGGTTAGTCACCAAATCACGCTAATAAATGAACAAATAACTGTACACCTACAATTAGGGAAGAGCAAATCATCTATTTCTGAAACATTTTCCAGGTTTTCAGGAGAATATAAACTTTAGATAATATTCCATCTTGGTTTTTTTTTTTTTTTTAACATATTTGCCAATTTGGTATTATTCCAAGGGGCTATGGATTACCATAGCAAGAAATCACCCTGGCCTAAAGCTATAAGCAAAGACTGCCTAAAACAGTATAAAAAATTGGTAAGTAGGTATAGATGGGACATTATCCAGAATTCATTCTTGTTTGTCTCAGTCTCACCGAAATCTGTTTGAATCTGGATAAAATAAGGTTTCAGCCATTAGTAATTCAGCAAGGCTCCGCATTACTGACCACGTATTTAGTGGCAAGTTGAACAATGAGAAGAAAACCACCATGTTTCCAATTAAATGCCAACAATTTTGAGGACATACGCATTCTCTGTTCTACCTCTGGAGCCCACCCACTGGGAAAAGATGATGAGGAACAACAGTGATGTTGGGAAAAAGTTGTCTTCAAATGCTTCGAATTTTGCTTAGTTCAATCTCTTACGGGAAATGATGTCTGGAAATTCATTTACTGCAACTGTCTAGCTTAGGGCAGTGCCTTTTTCAAAAGAAGCCTGAGTTGGTGCTAATAATGCTTTGAGGCGCTGCAAGCAACTTTTCTGGGCCCATTAACGAAGGCATTTCTCATGGTTCTCTCTGGACCACTGATTGCATTTTCTCCTCCAGCAGTTTCAGAACTTGAACTATAACCTCTGTGTAACTATCTCCTGAATCTCTCTTGCGTCCTGCACTTTCTTTCAAGTTACACCAGACGCTTCCATTGCCTCGTGCTTAGCAGCACCTCTTTGCAAGAGGTCCAAACCAAAACTAATCTTCTTTCTTCCTACCTTCAAACTCGTTCTTCTCCTGACTTCCACATTTATGTTCACAGAAATGCCACTATTCCAATAACCCAGAGACTTTTCACTTCTCCATCATCCCCCATGCTACACGTTACCAGGTTTTGCTACTTCTTTCTCTGTAATAAATATCTAACTTTAAAAAAAAAAAATGAATGACCTCTGAGATAGAAGCTGTTCTAATGAATGATTCTGTAACATTGTTAGGACTTCCTGACCAGGACTTGACCACTTCCCGTGGATAAAAAGGCAACTTCAAAGAGTCCTTCTGAATTGCAAGGAATATGTGATTCTCCATTTCTGCTTTATTCCTCCTATATATCAATTCTTGTTCCCTAACACATATTGCAAACAGTGTTCACTACATAATGTGATGACACCTTCTGTAATTTTAAGAATTCTCCATGAGAGACATTATATGAAAGACTCATGATATTAAGCTTGAGAAAAGCTTAATTTTCCTGCTTAATGTCTTTACTGACCCATTCTCTCTCCACCTGGCTTAAGCTACTGGCTGAGATCATTTAGAGCTAATTGACGATTGCTCTTCAAGAAGACATAGCACTGGCACAATATATAATAATATGAGATCTGCAATAGCTCCTTGATTACAACACCAGCATTGTGTAGGTGGTGCCCTTTTAGGCTTGTATATAAAATTTATCTTTTAAAAAAACAAGTGTGGAACTGCAGGCCAATGGAGATAGTGGCAGAATCAACTTATTTCACTTACTCAACAATTAGTTATTGAACACCTAATAATTTATAATTAGCATAGTGATAAATATAACAATGATTTCAAACCAACTGTCTCTCAACAGCTCAGTCTTATAGGAGAGAGAAGATATGCACATGAATAATATAATTCAAGGTAGCCAATGATAAGTATCATGAGATTGATAGCTAAAGTTCCACAGGAATTCAACAGATAGGAATATGATTTCTTGCTGGAAGATCAGGTAGGACATTGTGGAGAGAGCAGCACTTGAACCAGCCATAATTCTAAGAAAAGAACCTCTGAAAAGGTCTGCTATAGGAAAAAAAAAAAAAAAAGAAGTTGTAAAATACATCCAAAGAGGAAAGGAATTACAAACTTTGACTTCTACAATAATGAAAGAAGTTTCTTTGTTAAGGTGGTCACAGGACCAATACAGGGAGGATAATCTTCATGGGTGGTGAATTCATGGGTGGTGAATTCACCATGGCTCATTGCTGTCTGGAGTCCTGTAGCAAAATCCATCCCATTTAGTGTACATAAGTAAATACTCAGTGGAGAAAGTTCTAGAGGCTCATTTCAACATCTCACGTAAGTATATATCAATAAGTATGTGACCTCCAGAACCATATTCATGATTAGTCTAAATATTTTCTCCAGTAACAAGGAAATTGATTGCTTTTGTCAAAGAGAGAGGAGGAAGAAATAGAAGAAATTCAATAATTCAGCACTTTCTTCTTGATCGCATGACTTTCCTCTTGCACTTACGGCCGCTTAGGATTATTGCTGCAAATGCTGCATTATTCAGAGGCCCTTTGAGCTTCCTCTGAACATAATGCAACTCTCAGACTTTACTGTTGAATGAATAATGCCCCAGATGACACAAACTACTAGGACAATCCCTAAAATTTGTTTCAGTGGTCTCTGAGCAATCATCTCTCCAGATGGCATCCCTCTTCCAGAATCTCCCCTCCTCATCGTTGAAACTGCAAGCTGAGCACAGACACAAAATGCCATGGTTCTGGCAAAGCACAATGCATCGGGCTGGACCCGCACGTGTCGTAAAGCATGTGATGGTCATGTTCTACTAATCCTGTTGGTGAAAACTCACTTCTTGTATCTTAATAACTACACTTAAGAGCTCTTGTGTTGGTATATACGACATATATTGATATGTCTACCTAACTAGGATATTTTCTTGAGACAGTTTCTACCGGGAGTTCTTCTCGTTTCTCTCTTCTATGTTCTTAACTCTATCAGCTTGTCTCCAGCTTGCCGATTCAACTACTAACATGACAGCCATTCTCTGACTCTCCAGTAACCCTTCTAGTCCTCTCCCAGTCTGCCAACTCTTTTTTTTTTTTTTTTTTTTTTTTTATTTCCCTGCATATCTGCCTCAGAGGCTTTGGACCATTATTGCAACACTACTACTACGAATGCCCTGAACCTCTTCACCCCTCTGGGTTTTTTTCCTCACCCATCATGCAAAAGTCAACACCAGATGAACAGAACAATCTACTGTCTTGGTATCTACACCTGGACAGCTGAATGTGGCTGTGGAGGGTCACCAACAGGGCTTCTCGATTGCTGATTTAAAACTGTCTCTCCGCTCCCCAAACTGCCCCTCCCACACTGCTGCCTCCACTCTCAAAAGAGGCCCACCTCGCTTCCCACCTTGTAGGGAGGAGAAAAACCATCCAGTGGAGATTGCCTCACCTCCCCAGGCCTAACCCGGCACACCTGCCCATTGTGCACCCTTCTCTCCTGTTCTAGTAAAGAAACTGTCCCTCCTCCTAATTCAAGATTAATCTTTCCACTTTTGCTACAAACTCCACCTACTTGTCCCTTCTTGGAAAACACACATTCTCTTTTTAATTATATACCCAATCAATCTCTCTCTCCCTCCCTCCTATATCACTGTCATCAGCTTTTTACCACACTTATGTCTGTTGTTTTTTTTTTTTTAATATGTCCTCAAGCCTATATCCCACTTGACCCACTGCCACGTCTCTTTCCTTCCTTTCTCATCCAAATGCTGGAAGAATTGTTGGTATTTATGTCCTCAGTCACTGCATACCACTTGTGGCCACTACAATTTTGCATCTACTTCTGTCACTGCACCGAGAGAGCTTTTCCTGTGGCCACCAGTAACCTCCACGTTGCTATCCCCAAATGACACCTTCAGTCTTCATTGTCCATGTTTAAATGACATCTTGGTATCATTTGAGACGTGAAACTCTCAGTTCCTCCTTCCTGAAGCTCCTTCGTCCTCTGATTTCTCTTTCTCCTACCATTCTGTCTCTTTTTGTAGGCTCCTTTCTCACATTCCCTCTCTCCCCAATGTCACCCATGCATATAGCTTCAATTGCCAGCCCTCCACAGGTGACTTGCATCTTTAAATAGCAACCATAGATCCTTCCTCTGAGCTCTGGATCATTATATACAGCTGGCCACTTGACATCTCCTCACTGGATGTTGCAAAAGTACCTCAAACCAGAGTCTGAAACCAAATAAATAATCTTTGTCACCATATCTGGGATTCTTCCAGGGTCTCTATCTCAGAAAAAGGTGACTGTGAAACTGCCATGTGTCAGGCACTGTTTGGGCACTTGGCACATATCAACAAGCAAAGCAAAACTCTCCAGCCTGCTGGATCCTACGTTCTAGTGAAAAGGACACTCGTGTCTCACCTGGAATGGTGCAAATGCCTCCTTCTGTCTGGTTTACCTACATCCATCCTTGCTCTCCCTAATCTGTTCTCCACACTACAGCCAGATGTGTCTGGAACAGGACGCAGAAGCTCCCTCTAAACTCTGCGGGGATGTTACACTATCACATATTAATATGCTCACAGACCTGAAACAATGCAGACACCGAGACTCCACTTGCTGCTAGATATTTGGTTCGAAACAGTGTCCTGCACAACCATCATCTAAATTGTGATTCATTTTTTTTTCAGTCTCAGAGACAGAGTTTCTCCAACCCATCTCTACCCTTTGTCCATGGAGCAAAAACAAGCCATTGGTTACCCTTTGATGTAAAATGAAAAATTACCAGTGCTAGATGTTCTCCATTCCATTCTCGATAAGCCATGAAAGTGTCCCTTAGAGGAATTATACATAGATTTATTAAATGAGATCAATAATGTAGACACCGCTCAAAAAAATATGTGTCCATTCTCCATAACAGCTTCCTCTCTACCAATAAGCAAAATGCCTCCAAAATCATCCATCGATTATGCCAAACCTAAATGGCTTTTGTTGTGATGTTTATTTTTAATATCCGAAGAGGTATAAAGAACAAGCATCTGGTTTTCAGTAAGTCTTTTCATCCCATTTACTGGCATTTAATTGAAGCATATGAAGTTCAAATAACTCACGCACACTCTCAAAATGAGATTACTCAGTTTACACCAAAACACATGGTTCTGCAAGACAACCCTGACCACATTTTTTCCTTTGAAAATTAACAAAATAACAACAGTCTTCTCCCAAGTTTCATATTCACACATTCCCAGAAAGGATGTTCAATATAGAGACTTAATACCAACAAAACGTTTAACCTGTCGAGAAGACCAGATAATAATAATCCAAAACCCGGGCAGCATATCACATTGGTGTTTCTGTTTTGAGAACAGCATCATTTAGCTGAAGTCTGAAATATGAGAGAGAAGATTGGAATGTTTCAGAGGCGACTTGTACAACATTGTCTCTGGCACTGAAAATCTAGGTGGCCTTATAAAGTCATCTCCCTGTCCTTACCATACTTATCTGCAAATAAGGAATTTTTTAAAAAGTCTTTCTCCAACCAAAAATATTCCAAAAATAAAGTGAAATTGGTGAAGTAAAAAAAAAAAGTTTCTTTCAAGTTCAGAAAGCTCAAGAATCCTTTTTTTTTTTTTTTAACATGTAGCTCAGAGTTTGCTCAATTTAGTTCCCTGGAGGAAAGTTACAATCTTAATTTAAGCAAGGAGATAATCTTCACAGGCAGTACAAGATTCTTTTAGCCTTTCAGCTAAACCCCATTTTCTTCAGAGCAATGCGTGAGGGTCGCATTTCTGTAATAGTTACAGAAGATGATGTTGGGAAGAAACAACATGTTCCTCATTATCTAGACAAGATAGATAAATAAGACCATGTGTCCTTTTTTGGGATGACTTTGCCCCCAATCTGAAACATGTCAATAGTATTACTTTAGGGAAGACACAAACTTTAAAGTAATAAAAAAGTTTCCTTTTAAGGTAGACACAATATCAGAACTCTTTCTGCATATATTGGAGAGTTTGAAAGGTTTCAATATTTTTTGGAAACAATGGAGGCTACGGAAAGAAAAAAAAAAGGGTTGGGTTATCCATCCCTCGGGAAATTAAATATTTGACATTTACTTATAAAAATGTTTTAACTTTCACATGCTGATTACAGGTTACTACATTTCTAAGGATGCTACGGCAGAATCTAAAGGAGCTTACCATTGCAAAAGGAAGCCAAACCAATTTTCCACATAGCACTAAGGAGGCTGTTGAATTTGTGCAAATCGTAGACACTTAATTGACTCACTGATCCTATAACAGTGGAAATGCTGTGACTTTTAGAAGTTAAAACAAATTGGCAAAGGGAGTAGAGAACTCAAATATTGACTTTCTACAGCTGAAAATAACCCGGGAAAATATACAAGACAAAATGATTTTATGCTATACAACAATTCATTTCAGGCATGTCAATGCAAAGTAAAACATAAACAGATGTTGAAAATAATTAACCTACTGAACCTACCTGATGAAAGGAATCCTGCAGTGAAAAAGTACAAGGTTGTTATGTTAGATGAAGCAACTATTTCTTTCCGAATACCTACAGCAAAAGGATGAATTCCAAGCTTAACATTCATCCTATGTGTTGCTATATTGCATGAATATTCTAATTGGAAAATACAGAGAAATTCTGCTTTGAGGTTTCCATTACAAAACATGTGTATGTTACATGTTAAAATCTCACTAACTTGGTTCATTCACTACTGCTTATTTAGCACCTATTATGTGCTGCAGGGATGTAAAGATGAGAAAGACATAGTCCCTGCCCTCAGGGCGTTCACAGCCTACCTCCAAGGAGATATATAACTTCATGGGCAACTTCAGTGCCCTGTGACAAGGACAGTATGGAAGACACCTGAGAAAGGACTACAACAAATCAACCATAAGTGCAGAGTGAACTTTTGCACCAAGATAAAACAACAGTATTTTGTGAGCATCATTCCAATGATGCGTTAAAGCATTTGTGTGTTGGTGGAAGGAGGAGGGAAGCCAAGAGGAAGCTATATAATCAATCTTTTTTGTTTTTGTTTTTGTTTTTTTGTAGAGAAAGGGGTCTTGCTATATTGCCCAGACTGGTCTCAAACTCCTAGCCTCAGGCTATCTTTCCACCTCGGCATCCCAAAGTGCTGGGATTACACATGTGAGCATCCAGCGCGTAACTGATGTAAAACAGGACAGTTTTTCACTGATAGGACTCATGTCACACGACACGTCTGGACATTTGGCAACCCTGGCCACCACTTAATAAATGCCAGTAGTAACACACACTTCCACAGCTCCTACGTTATTTCCAAATACTACCTTCCCTAGTTTAGAACCACTTGGGCCATTCGGGAAACAACTATTCAGCAATACGAATACGGCATGGTCACTTCAACACTCTGGATACAGGGGACAGTCCTAAGAAGACAAACTGCCCCCGTCTCTGTAGGCATTAACAAACATTGGGTCTTTAGGTAAGCACTGAGCATTTATGCCTTTTTTCCACAGATAGATAGTACTTTAAGAAAAAAAAAAAAAGCAAGCATTATGTCCTTTAATTGTGACCCTACCTGGCACATAAAAAGCACAGAATTTTAATGTCAACATAAATCAAACATCAGTCAAAAAGGAGTGGTATAATTTATTAAGTCCTCCAAAAATCTAACACCAACTACATTGAACCAGGAATCTTGAGACAGAGTCAGGAGTGGTATTGGGAGAGGACAGTACACATGGAGAGATGATTTCTTGGGCAGGCAGGGCATGAGGCTTTCAACTTCGGTGTACTTATGCCAAGCATGGCCCACGTAGGATTTTGGACTTGGGAAATCTCTGTAGTCCCTGCCAGTTCCCCAGTAAAACAGGCCCAGTGTTTGAGCTGAGGCCAAAGTAGGATCAAATGTTTTTAGGTCCTGGAGGTGAACAGGACAAAATATGTCACCTAGAAATTATAAAACAGCTGAGGTCCTTTGCCTCTTGAATAGATGTGAGCTTCTAGTTTTGAGTACTTGTGCCAGTCTTAAGTATTGAATTGGAGAAAGGCTGCCCCAAATCCCATTCATCATGACGTTGTTTTAAACTACATTTAGGACCATGGAAAGAAACTGACAAGGGGTGGTCCCAGCTCCTAAGATGCTTGGAGCTTGTTCATAGGTTCTCACCACTGTCTACCACATGGTCCCAACCTCACGCTGGATTTGTTAATCAAATGCTCTCTGACTCTGGCTTTAGATTTTAGAGACCTAATTCATGAATTCAACTGTAGAAAGGTGGCAGATTTTGTTTCAAAACAAAAAAGAATGGAAGGCTTTATCCTAGTGTATTCCATGTTGTTGGGATGAAATAAGAGCATAACTCAATAAAACTTTCACAAGTGCAAAAGCTAAACAGGCAATTCAAAGGCCAGTGCATTGAACATCCTGTCTCTATAGAACTGGTTTATCTCAGGAAGTCAAAGGAGATCTGGAATGGTTTGAAAAACATACTTAAGTCTTATTTTCAGAAACAGTTGACTAAACTGGAGGAAAAGATGGGTTTCCTTAAGAGAAAGGTTGAGTATTGAGCAGACAGGCTGAGCAAATAGGAAGGAGGACTCTAAAGGTCAAGACAGGCGGACATAGAAGAGCAAAGAGTTGCACCCAGGTCTAATGTGCTGGAAGAGTCTATGGGAAAGAGGGAGATGTTTAGGGTGGTTACTAGATAGTAAAGTATGGCTGGAACCCAAAGAAGTCAAACCAAGAAGGAGAGGCAAGATCTCAGAAAACAAATGAATTAACTGTCCCCACGGGGTCAAGGATGTGAGAAATTACTGAAAGGCAGCTCTTAAAGCCACAGATAGTTCATTGCAAGACCAATTGGGGAACCACGGCTTAAAGAACGGACTACAATGCTAAGCAGCTGTTGAAAAATCTGGCTATATTGGACAGGGTAAGACCTGGAAAATCAGCATTAAACTCTCCAAGAATTCTTGAGCATCAAGTTTCAGCCTGGTATAGTTACTATAGGTGGGCACATAAGTGTTGTATGTGCACTTCCTTAGCATAGTAGAGAATTTATGGAATGAAGAAAAAGAAAAGACACAGCAAAAATGAAACACAAAGGGTGCTGGGCAGCCCACAACGATCGAGTCCAAGCCTAGGTAGGTGTGGATTTGACAGGAGAACACCTTCCGGGTGGAATCAGACAACTCGGGAGGACCATGGTAGACAAGATTTGTTTGAATGTGAAAGCTTTGGGCAGACCCAGAATCCACCCATTTCGTATTTTTCACTGCGGGAGACTTCGCGGCGGTCTAGAAGAGAAAGCTGGGGAAAAAAAAAAGTGATGGCCAGAAAGCAAAGTGCAACTGAAAGCCAATGCAGCAGAGAGTACTGGACCTGCATGAAATACAGATGGAAAAGGCCCAAAATTGAGAAGCAAGTTGAACTCTTGCAAACTCAACTGGGCCTTCTTAGAGGAGGAGGGGGACAAACAGAGACAAAAGTAGCTGGGGAAAGACAATCTGCTCACAGTTAGTAAGAAAGACCCTCACGTGAGGAACTAACCATTCTTATGTAAAAAAAAAGCAGGAGCCAGAAACAGTGAGGGGCATGGGCGGGAGCAGGATCTGCTAAAAATGGGAAGGGTGATAGCCGAGGAGAAACACCCCATTAGTCTTACCTGGATAAGCGTTTCACAAGATCCAGAATCAAAGCCCAGGGCATACTGCATCTTCTCTCTGCACGCCGATACCCACAGCTGAGCTCGTTCTCTTTCATCAGGTCCCACCAGGCTTCTACCCCCAAATTCTAGTCCTTCCCGACACCCACCTGCTTTCCTGCCCTTAGGATCTGGGAGACACCAAGTAAACCTATGACAACTGCCCTTCTTCGGTTTAGACAGTTCTAGGTGGTTTCCATAACTCATGATCCATAGAAGCCTATCACATATAGAACACCTCCCAGTAATCCACCATCCAGGGGATTCCAGCTGAAAGTGCTGTCACAACCCTGAAGCCAAATAAGCAGCCCCACCTCCCAGGGCTTTAGGAAATGCATGAGCATAAATATGCAGACAAGAGCTCCCGGCTCCTAGAAAGCGTCACTTCCCTCCCCTCCTGATACGTTCTCTTTTGCAACATAACCACCCATAGTTTCTTCAACTCTTGTTCATGCCCATTGAAATATATAGCTACATTCAGGAGAGAGAGAGAGAAATCCCTAGAAGCAAGAGAAGAAGGGGAAACTGAAAGCCAGAGCAGAAAGTATAAACGTTGATGCTAAAATGGTCCTGCAGATTAGGGTTAAGGGAAGAAACGGGTCATTGGGTATCAAAGTAGGAGCAATTTGCTTGGGTCCAGGGTTTGAATGCCAAGAAAAGGGCCTGAGAAAAGGCCTAGGTTAGGAGTCAGACCGAGAGACTTGCATAGAGCCAGGACGTTCAGGATGCTACATTCTCCATGAAAGGGAGATTAGACAAGCTCCACTTAATAGCCCAAGGAAAAGACTAAACACGTATCTCTGTAAAAGTGAAAAATAAATAAATAAAAAGCTCTTAGGAGAAGTGATAAATTCCAAGCCTGTCTCATAAGCAGTCTTGGGTACTAAATTTACATTATGCAGAAGACGAAGAATTCACAAGCTGTGAAATTAATTTAAAAGTAGAACTCAGACTGGTAGTTCCACGAGGGTGCCTGGCAGAGGCAAAGCAAAACCGCTCTGCACAGCATCAGAACTGCTCACGAGACAGAGTCAAAAGTACGGAATTGATCTGTCCACCTGAGCTAAGAGGTGGGGATGGAGGGCGGGCGGCAAACAGTCCCTGCCTTGTGGAATACACGACCTATCAGGGAGAAATAGGGTAAAGAGCCACACAAATGCTCATTTAATTGCGATTGGAATAAACACTATAAAGAATAAGCACAGGGCAAATAATCTGTGGTAATATGAAAAATGAACTTACAAAATTGACTCCCACCTTTTTATTAAAGCTTAATGTGTTCAATTTAACTACACCAGGGGACAGTCTAATACTGAAAATACTTCGACGATAAGGAATAGTGATTAACATTTACTTTTAGGCACTAACAAATGATGACTTATTAGAATTGTTTTTTGCAGTCATAATCAAATAATTTACCTTCCAAACTTCTTTCCACTGATGGTTTTAAATGTTTTTAATATTTTAATATTTACAGTATAAACTGTACTGAACTTTTAATATTTATGATTAGAGAACCAAGGTATTAAGAACTATGTAACATTTCCTAAAATTGTAGGAGCTGATGAAAAGAAAGCTTTTGAGAATATAGGTCCCATTGTTCTACCCATCACATTTTTAAATTTTGTTTTGACATCTTTCCACAGTTAGTATTCCCAAGTAACATTTCTAGAATGATAATGCAGTGCTTTTCAAAGAATAACATCTGTCAATTGTCTCGAGTTTCTTTCTAGTGCTAAAGTTATCTGTTCTTTGAGAGAGACAGAACCAAGCATATAAATGGTAAATGTTTTAAAATATGTATATATTGTGGATGTATCTAATTTGTTTATGAAAAGGCAAACCTGTAAATCCAGATTAAGATAGATTACACTAATTTAAGAGCTTTTTCTTTAAATGTTTAATACTTGTCTTGCTTTGATGTATCTACTTTTATCCTTTCCAAAGAAAATATAATTTAAGAATTATGATTGTGAATTAAGTGATTATAAATAAACCTATTTTTGATAGAAGAAGTTAGAAACACTCTCCTTTTGGAAACATAACATTAAATTATATATTAACAGTATATTAAATTGTTTACTACTTTCAAAAAAATTCTTCCACGACTACAAATAAAGTTTGTCTTAGGGTAGATACGAAAATACAAAAGTAAAAAACCTCCTGAAATTATCAAACTAAATTTATCTATTTTTTTCTTTTTAAAAAATTTAAAATACCCACACATTTATAGAAGAGGTGAAAGTACAATACAAAGAACTTCTTTTCTGAAACGTTTGATACTAAATTACTAACTAGATGCTCCATCACTCTGGAATACATTAGCGGATATCTCCTGCAAACAAGGAAATTCCCCTCCATAAACACAATGTAGCCATCAAAATTAAGAAGTTACATTAAGACATTGCTGCCACCTAATTCTCACATTCCATTCTGGCTTTTTCCAGGAGTCTCAACAGTACCCCTTCTACCAAAAGAGTTACTTTAGAGTCACGATTACACTTAGTTTTCACGTCTCTTTAGTCTTCTGTTGACACTTCTGTAAATTACAGGCCAGTTATTTTGTAGAATGTTTTTCAGTTGTGGTTTAGGACTAAATTCAGGCATCTTTGGGAGAAATATCACAAAAGTGATATTACATTGTTCTCACTGCATCCTATCAATGTGTCCTGTGTTGATGATAATCATATCAATCCCAGGACAAAGGCGGCGCAGGCCAAGCCTCCCCATTGTAACATCACTCTCTCCTCCACTGAAATTAATAAGCGTGTTGTGGCGACCACTTTGAAACTATGTTAATATCCTATCCCTTCAAATTTTCCATTTTTTATTCACTTATAGAAGCATGGATTTTCAGTTTCCTATTTTACTCGATTGTTTATATATAACCTGTTACTACCATGATTCATTTTGATGCTCAACTTGGCTTCCATGTGGCCTCCGGGAGCCCAAGCAAGCTGGCTTCTGTGTCCACGCCCCCATCACTCTTTCGGCATTGCCTTGCTTTCTGGAGCAAGATGTTTTGGATTCATCTTGTACTTTCTTTGCCTCACACTTGGAACCAGCCACTTCTCCAAGGAGCCTGACTCCTTTAGAAAATGACACTTCAAAACCAAGCTCTGGATCCTCCTTGGTACTCATCGGATGTGCTCGTTGCTCTTGGGGCATCGCTGCTCCCGGTCCCTCTCAGCAGACAGAGCAGGAGGGAAAACGTATTTACACCGTGTACACTCCCAGTGTGCACACACACGCTTACCTCCATTTCTGTATCTACCTTTACACATTGCAAACCGCACATTCACAACCATACCTCCGATTCCAACCCTGTATACAGGGTTCGAAATCTGCTTTTCCGCCTTTCCATATTTTTAACTCCTTTCTCCAACAGAGAGAAACCTGGCTTATTGTTAACATGTCTAACTGCTAGAGCAGACCCCCGGTCTGTACCTAATCTCGCCTGTCCCAGCCCCAGCTGGTTTCAGCATCCTGCCCGGCTGCCCCTGCTCATGGACACTCGCTCACCCTGCTCAGACTCCGCCCCTGCCTTGGGCTGACCTTCCCACCTGCCGTCCTTGCTCCGCTTGGGTGCCAACACGCCCTGCGGCTGTCCCTCCCGGCACCTCGGAGCCCACCTTTCTCCATCTACTGAGCAAACTCAGGACTGAGTCATTCACCAAGGGGTGAGAAATAGGAAAACCCAAAGTTTTGGAATCTATGGAAAGCAATCGATGCTAGTCCTTTTTCACTCTGTTCTCTCTCGAAACATATATAAAAGAGGAATAAAACTACAAGACCTGGATCCTTCGGCTTTCTCAGCTACCGTTAAGTTAGTCGCAGGTGTGTGTGAGTCTTAACGCTTTATGCTACACAACAGGACCGTCACAGGGTGTCGTTTATGCCCTCCTACCGGAGTTAACACTCACGCTTGGGAAACCCGCAGTGAGAAAGCGGCCTACTCCCAGACCCCACTGCACAGCACTCAGCACTCTATTTGGGGAAAAAAATGCCAATTTGGATAATTTTTCCTTTGCCATTGAGAAATGCGAGTGAAACGACAATAAACTTTTTAAAGGAAAGCTCTCTTTTAAAAATTGAAAAATAAATTAAAAAACATTTTAATTTAGTTTAAAAAATTTAGGTATCCCATGAGTTTCATTTACTTCCATTAGGAGGTAAGAAATAACGTTTCTAGAAGGAGACTATTTCTTACCTGTTGGGAAGTCCCTCTTCAAGGGATGAGGGGAGAAAGTTGCCTGCTTTTAGGGGTTTCGGACACAAAATTAATTAGGAATGTATATTTCTCACCCAGAGAGCATTTTTCTTCCTCTTATTTACATTCAGCTGGTAGAGGTTAGGTTATAGAACAACAGAAAACACGTTGTTGCTACCAGAGGGTCAGGCAAGCGGGCCAGCTGGGGTTGTCACGGGCAGCCCAGCCACTGACCAAGGCGCACACAGGCCGGGTCTTACAGGTCCTTCCTTGGGGCCACTAAACTTCCTCTCTAGGACACCTTAGGAAGGGCTAGTCTGTTTTAATTTCAAACAGGTGGGGAAGCTTAATCCTATTATTACGCAGGAGGTGGCAGAATAATTAGGCCTGTAGATACCAAGTCTAGATTTTGAACTAAAGAACCACAAAGCCCAAGCAGAAAGAGGGAATGGGTCTCTGAAATTGGTCCTAACCCCTTTAGGGAATGAAATTGGACACAGCCAGGCCATCCCTCAGTCATTCCTGGCTTCAAAGACCCTCCCACCCCCACGCCTGGAGTCGGTTGCCCTGAGTGGGCAGCTGGGTGTGAGAGCTTGGAAGGGCCTCCCCAGGGCTATTTTTAACCTGGTATTTTCTGCTTGCAGACTTTCCACCCGGGCAGCCCCAGGTCCCGGGGATTCACTCCAGCTGGGACATTGGAGAACTCAGCTGGCCTGTGGCAAATGTTTAGCCAAGACTTAGGAAGCTCAGAATTGTCATCTCCTTTAGACCTCAGGGTAGGAGACACAAACAGAGCTGAGCAAGAGAAGCGATGCTGACTCTCAAGTTACTTAGCAACCAACTGCCAGGCTTATTGTTGGAGGAGGACCCTGTGTGTGCCCTGGTCAGGGAGGGAAAGCCACCCTGAAAGTCTCTCCTAGCGATTGCCTGGCTCCCTCCCCATAGCAGGGAGGCCTGGGGGTCCCTCCTGCAGGCCAGGGATTCTGAGGGGCTCTCCCACACCTACCTGTGGCTGATTAGCATCACCTGGGACTTGTTAGCAATGTGAATTATTCTTGGGCCCCAACCCAACCCACTAAATTAGAAACTCTGACCGTGGGGACCCAGCAGTCTGGGTTAGATCAGGTAATTCTCATGCACACTCAAGTTTGAGACTCCCTGGCCTAATCACACATTCACTAACATAGATAAAGATAAAGGAAACTTTAACCCTAACAAACCACATTGCAGTCAATTTTTTTTGTCAGTAGACTATTTTTAGATTTATAGAAAAAATTGGATAGTAAAGAGAACCAGCAACTTTTTCTAAACCATTTCTTTTCTGCTCTATAACTGTACCCTAATATGAAAAACCTTCCTCCTCAGTTCATCCTCAAGAGCGGCGATAAGACACCAGCTGAGATTTTGCTATCCAAGGCTGCAGTTGAGTCAGAGAAAGAAACAGACCCCAGCGCTGAGGGTAGATGGCGGTTCCACACACGGACCCTAGCAAGGACTGCAAGTGGACACCCAGCCCAAGCCGAGATGGAGCCCACTGTAATTGTCTGAGACGCGGCAGCCAGGGCAACACCTTCCCCAAACAGTCTCAGGAATGATGTTAACATCAGCACATTGGTTTGTATTAGTTTCCTATTGCTGCTTAAAAAAAAATTACCATAAAACGAGCAGCTTAAAACAACACAAATTTATTCTGTTATGATTCTGGGGGTCAGAAGTCTGAAATCAGTTTCCCTGGGCTAAAGTCAAGGCATTATCAGGGCTGCTTCCTCCTGAAGGCTCTGGGGGAGCCTTTTTCATCTTGCAGCAGCTGCCTGTATTTTTTGGCTTGTGCCACTTCCTGCATTTTCAAAGCATGGACCTCCAATCTCTACACATGTCATCATGTCACCTTCTCCTGCCGCTCTGACCCTCCTGCCTTTCTGCGATAAGGACACTGTGATCATATCAGGCCCTCCCAGATAAGCCAGGGTAATCTCCCCATCTCAAAATCCTTAACTTAATGACATCTGCAAAGTCCCTTTTGACATATAAGGTAGTGTTCCCAGGTCCCAGGGGTTAGGACGTGGATATAGCAATGTGGTCATTATTCAGGCCACCTCGCTCCATACAGCCCTGAGCCCCCTGATACAACAGACACCAGCCTCACGGCAGTCACTGAGCACTCAAAATGTAGCTCATTTGAACTGAGACGTGCCATAAGAGGATTGAAATTTAAAAGACTTGTTATGAAAAAAAGGTAAAATATTTCATTAATAATTTTTATATCGATTACATTTTAAAATTTTAAAATCACGGATATTGAGTTAAATGAAATGTTATTAAAATAAAATTCATCTGTTTCTTTTTGCTTTTTCAAATGCAGCTACTAGGCGATTTTAAATTACATATATGGCTGACATTATTATTCTTTTGTATGGTGCTGTGATAGACCATAAAGTGTAAAAAGAAAATCAAAGTCTCAGGGCCACCCACCACCAACTCCTTATGCAGAAGGGAAAGTAAAAGCCGCAGGCACCTGGGAAGAGCTGGCCCCACAGATCATTCATTAAGGAAATTTCCTGCTAATCTCCCATAAAAGCAAGGACATGCAAATTCTACCTATGTCTAGCACCTAAAGCTAAAGCCTATCCATTCCACACTAACGAATTACAAGTTTATCTTACAGGTTACAGAACTGGAGACGAGACAGAATCAGACATTCTTCCATCTACCCAGGGACACCTATATAATTGATGCTTCCTTCACCCCCTTATTTTATGTAAAATACAAGAATGTAAACACTGACTCATCACACCCCTACTCCCCGTCCCTGCCTTTTACCTTCTGTTTGCCTTTAAAATGCTGAAGGTTCCAACTTCCCCTTCAGAAAAACAGCCACGGCTTATCTGCAGTTTGAGTTTTTGCCAGGCACGTCCTCAAAATCTTGGCTTAAAAAACCTCTGTTGATTGAGATTTTTGCCTCAGTCGTTTATTTGGGTCAAAAAAAGGAAGGAGGATGACATTGACTTTCACTTGTTTTATTTTTGTCTTATTCATACTCATAAGGGAGCCCGGACTTTGGAAGCAATGTTTCTTCTTGCTCTAGGGAGAGTCACTAACTTCCCAGAGGAATATTATATTAGAGACATGCACAACTAAATTCTCCACTAGATAACAACAAACATTTATCTAGCAATTTGGATTCTTATAAAGCAGTTTCATAATACAGGGTTATTTTGAGGCCTTAATTAAAAATGTAAGAGAGGTATTATTCCACTTTCTAGAGCAGGAACCTGAGCCTAAGGGAAACGAACTTGCCAGAGGCACACCGAACTAATTAGCGATGAGCTAGAACTTGAGCCCAGGTCTGTGCGCCTCTGTACCCAGGGCTGCCGACACTAATTTCCTGGCTTGGGTTTGAAACGGTTTAATTAGAGCGAGCTCTACTTCCCGAGTTCTTTTACTTCCAAAATTCCTAAATTTCAGAGATCTCAGAATTCTCTGTCTTTACATGAAAATTCTGCTCCTTTGCTACTCTGAGCACATTTTGGTTATGTTTTTTATTTCTTAACTTTGAATGCAGGGGTGCATATGTCCTACCCAGCTATTTAAAGAACAGGATTTTCTCCTGTGTCAAACTCTTCCTCCACAGCATCTGGAGGCACAGCCTGCTCCCAGCTTGGTCCTGGGCCATCTGGTGGGAGACCCCAGTACCCGCGACTGTCCCGCTCCATCCTTTCTGCCACCCGTGGCCTTCACAGAGAGGTAAAATGTTTGGTTCGGACCTACAACCAAAGAGAAGCCAGGGCTGTGGTGGTTTGAACTGCCTTCCAGCTTTCCTCTGATTGGCCTTCCTTTGGGGTCACTGCACAAAGAATTAGCAAATACCCACTAAGAGGGGAACAGACATTAAGATCAACTAGGATGCCCCTTACCCAGGCAGCACTCTCATGGCATAACAAGAAATGTGCAAGGCCGGGCGCGGTGGCTCACGCCTGTAATCCTAGCACTCTGGGAGGCCGAGGCGGGCGGATCGTTCTGAGCTCAAGAGTTCAAGACCAGCCTGAGCAAGAACGAGACCTCGTCTCTACCAAAAATAGAAAGAAATTAATTGGACAGCTAAAAATATATATAGAAAAAAAAAAAAAAC
>RJWJ010016238.1:0-34756 GCA_004363605.1 Indri indri
CAGCCCCGGAGCTGTCCTAGCGGGTGAGGGGCACCTCTGCTGTTCACGGGGGCTCATACCCGAGGGGCGGGATGTGAGGGTCTGCAGTATCTGCTCAGCCCTGCGTGGGGCTGACACACGCTGGCAATGAGTCAAGGCCGGGCGTGCAGCAGCGCCCCCTGGGAGACGGCCCCTCGGTGTAGCCAGCAGCCACTGCCAGCCTGCACTGGGAGCCTGGCGGACAGAACCGCAAACAGCCCACCTTGGTGTGGGCTCAGTGCCATCGGCAGATGGGGCCCTCAGCAGACTGCAGACCGCCAAGGGCCCTGGTGGGTGGCAGGCGTGGGCGGGCTGGGAGGCCGGCTGTCCCGCCCAGGCCCAGAGCAGCTGTCTGTCCTGCCACTGGCCGTGGGCAGGCTGGCTCCGGTGACCATCTCTGTGTTGGCCGATGCTTCTGCCTGGGGGCCTCTCTTCCCCTTCAGGATTCCTCCCCGGAAGTGCCAAGGGCCCACGCAGGGCCTTCTGTGACCTCTTGGGCTCAGGCCGGAACCAGCAGATCCTCGGAGATCTGTGGTCAGGATCACTCCTCCGTCCATCCGCTCAGAAAAGCAGCACTGGGCATCCGCTCAGGTGCCGGGCCTGTGGCGGTCCCCGGGGTACCAGGGAAAACGACACCCATCCCCAGTCCTGCTCCAGACCATGCAGCATCCACACTGTTGGAACACATTCGTGAGAATGAAGGGCCTGCAGCTTGAATGACAGCTCCCTGGGCCACCCAGTGTAGCACCCAACCCCCCTCCAGCCACCCAGCGCAGCACCCCGGCTTTGCGGTCCCCACGCACTTGCACAGGGCTGGGTTTGTTCCTGTGCTTGTCTGCTAGTGTATGGCCCGTGGCTGCACACGCTCCCTGCCACACGCGCAGACACAGATGTCACCAACCACGCTGCCCTCTGATGCACCCAGAATGAAGCCCCTGCTCAGCGACAGGTACACTGTTGTCACTGCTGTCATCTGACCTGGTAAGTGACCTGAAGTGCTGAAAGGATAGATGCCCAAAGTCATTGTCACAGACTTGCCGATAACAGACAGGATGTTAAGAGGCCCAGGCAGCCGTCCTGGAGGAGTGGGCACCGGCATTTTGTGCATCCACCTTAAAAACATACTTGTAAAGAGCTGTGCCCGTGTCATAGCAAGTGACAAAGCAGAACACGAATCTCTGTTTAGGGCATTAGCGTAACGATGGGAACAGGTGCTTATGCTTGGGAAAGGCCGGGCTCGGCTAGAGTGAAGCCGCTTAGGGGACATCCTGCATGCTGGTCTCAGCTACACCCCGAGCTTCCCGCGGCATTGGGCACCATGCAACCTTCCTAAGTCTCTGGTTTCTTGTGCGTAGAACAGCGGCACCTGCCTTGTGGGGTTACTCCGGGGCTGAGGAAGACACAATGCTCAAAGCACTCAGGGTGAGCCTGGCCTTTGGCACAGTCAGCTCTTTTATTTTTTAAGACCAAAGAAAAGGTCTAGAAGGAAATATAGCAAAAGAAAAGTAGTAATAGTTTTTTGCTTGAATGGTTAGATTAGGTATTATCTTCCTTTATTTAACTTCATCCTCTACAGTGTGCATCTAATACTCTCACAATCCAAGGGAAAAGTATCTCTGAGGACGTGTGCAAAGTCGTTCCAGGACAAGCTCGCTGCAGTGCTCCGGCCGGGCAGCTGGGCCGGGGCGGTTTCGGGGTGGGCGCTGCTCAGAGCCGCCTCTGTGCCGCCTCCCCACCAGGACGCAGCAGGCCCGGGGGCCGGTGGAGGAGCTGGGCGTCCCTCGCTTCAGATAAACCCACTTGGAGTCACTTCACCCCCTCTCTGAGAGCTGACTGCAGATGAGCTCGAGCCCTGAGGACTTGCCAGGATCCTCCAACGCCTTCTAGAACAAACACGCCGCCCGCCTGGCACAGCTGAGCAGCCTGGGCACTGTGATTGCGGCTCTCACGCTTGCTCTGTGCGTCTTTTTCTCTTTCTGGACAAGCCCGGCGGGGGTGCCCGCCCCACACACTACTGTAATCGCCACTCCTGGGGACTGTCACCGCTCTACCCAGCGTGGAGCAGACGGTCACCTGCTCGGGCCGCCCGGTGTCCGGCTCCTTCCCTCCCGCAACCCTCGGCGCGGATGTGGACGGCGTCTGTGGCCTCTCGAGTCAGATGACCCTGACGGCGCCACACGTGCGGGCCTGAAAGCGCCAGTGGACATCCGCATCCTGCACAGAAGCGGCCGTCGGGCAGATGTCTCACTGCCTTGTGCTTTCAGATGCCATTTCTGACGAGTCACAAAATAGTTATGCCCCTCCTGTGTGCCAGGCTTGGAGAGGACGCTGTGGATGGCTTGCGAATGCCCAGGGCCCCTGTGCCGGGAGTTGGAAGTCGTCCGACCGGATCCCTTGGGCGGGGGCTCGTCTGGAGCAGCGTGCTTGCTGCAGGGTGCAGCGGATGTCCCCAGGGCCGGCCGGGGTCTGCTTAGGTCTGAAGGCCACACCCACCTCCTCGATCCAGAGAACACTTCCCGAGGGTGTCCTCACACCCGGCCCCGGGGTCTCCTCCACCCCCCACACCCGGCAAGGCTGCGGCCGGTGAGCAGGGAGGAGGCCGGGAAGGGCCTGTCCGCTCCAGAGCACTCGCTCCTCTGCGCACCCCAGAGACAGGCAGGCCCGGCCCCCAGTGCTAACGTTGGAGGGGACGTGGGGCCTCGCAGGGATGTTGGAGAGGGAGCAGGACGTTAGCAGGCTGGGAGAAGAGGCCAGCACTGTCCAGGGTGGCGAGTGGATGGGCAGCGCCGACGAGGGCGTGTGGGAGCCGTGGGCAGCTCCCCCAAGGGACACCCTGGTCAGGGCCCGGCCGGGCTGCAGACCCCTCTTCAGCCCTCTCAGGATCCAGACGTGGGTGCCCGGGGCCGAAGGACTCTGGACTCAGCCCCAGGCTGAGGCACACGCCAATCTCCACCCCGCCCCGTGCTGGCTCCAGGCCCCTCCGCCCCGACGCGGCCCTTCCCACGCCGGCCTCGCAGCAGAGCCTGTCTGCGCAAGGGAGGCCGGGCCGGGCCGGGGTGGGCTTCTCAAAGGAGGGCCAGCAAAGGCCATCGCTGGGCAGGGACACGTGCATGGACAGCGGGATGCCATTCAGGCAAACGTACCACACCTGCGACGTTACAGAACACACCGAGACCTGGCTGGAAGGGGGTGACAGTTGGAGGCAGACGACAGTCCCCCGGGGCACAGGCTCCTGGGGCAGGGGCAGTGGCCAGGGCAGGGGCCTCCCTGCTTCTGACTCTTACAAGGATCCGAGGCAAGCGTGGCGAAATGTGCCCAGAGCGATGCACGGGTTGTGTGTTTATCACCTTTACAGCCTGTTTCTTAGGCAGGTGTTAGCCAAACACCGGGAGCAGTGCAGCTGTGAGCCGTGGCTGGGGGGCAGGGGCCCTGGGTCCACTCGCCGGCACGGACCAGAGACGGATTCAGTCCTGCACTGGCCGGGGCTTTGGACGGCTCCTGGGCCTCTCCCTGTCCCCCAAGCCCTCTGCCCCCCATGACGTCTCGGGGGTTTTCTGTGGTCTTTTAATATAGCGATTTTGGCATGAAGACATTCTGAGGGGACCAAAACACAGCACGAATTTCGGCTTTGTAAGTGAGTGCTGACAGCTCAACCTCAGCTCTGGGCCGCACCCCCTCACCCGCCCTCGCCAAACGGGGACCCCAATCACGGAGCTGCACATCCTGCTGCCCTGACACAGCGGGCCCTCTGCTTGTGGGCGCGGGGAGGGACCCTTAGCGAGTAAACGCAGGGACATGCCTGCAGACCACACAGGCTCTACGTGGGACCCGCCCCCGCCTGGGAGTCCTCCCGCGGTCAGCTGCGCAGACACGGCCGGCTCAGGATCACGGGGGTTTTGTGCCCACTGCGTCCCTCAGCTCGCCTGTGCTCTGCACTGGACTGTCTCGGGCACGCGGCTCTCCAGCCCCCCACGGGGATGGCCAGCAGCTCCAGGCTCACCCCATCCCCCCAGTAACCCTGGCAGGCACAGGAAGGGGAGGGTTTTCAGGGAGAGGGGCGGATCCAGGCCGGATCTTGCAGCTTGGTAGTTCCCAGCAAGGGTACCCTTGGGGGTTCCCCCTGGGCCTGCTGCTGTGGTCAGTGCAGGGTCAGCGGCACCTAGACCAAGAGATGGACCAGACACGTAGAATGGGGGGAGGGGGGACCCGCCAGGAAGATTAGCCTACGAAATCCGAGTTTTGGTATTCACCTGTGAGCATCTGGGAAGCTCTTTCTTGGAGCTCCAGGAATCCCAAGTCCAGAGGCGAGAGATGCCTAGTATGGGCCAGTGGGACTGGGTGCTCTCGGGGACAGCAGACACTTCCCATCCTGGGACACGGGGAGGCCGGGCAGAGGAGGTGGGAAGGTGGGCACATCTCTGACCAGGGTCCTTGGCAGAGCTCTGGAAAGCTGGTCACTACGTCCTCCAGGATGGCAGCAGTGTGCTGGGCCTCCACAGCAGTGCGGGAGGACAGAGCGAGACCCCCCAGGGGATGGGACTCCATTCTTCAGGGCCCCACAGTGGGTGCACACGGCGGCAGCAGGGGTATGGATGTGACTGCACGTCCCCGTCGGGCCCCCCGGGCAGGCTCTGCGTCCACACCTGCGTCATGGCTTCCTCCAGCCAAGAGCCTGCAGGGGCCCCGCGACCTTCATCTTCACCTGAAAGGTCAGAGAAAGTCCCAGGGGTGCTCATGGGCTCATTGTGGACAAGGCCACACTTCTTAGAAAAGCAGAGCAAGGGGCCGCCTGCAGGCTGTGGGGCACGGCTGAGTCATCTCCCGAGGATCTGGGGCGGGGTCCCACAGCAGCACCCGCGTGGGCAGACAGGTGGGACTGGGGCGGGGAGAGGAAGGCAGAGGCCTTCTGGGTTTTCGTTACCTGTCCTGACCTCTCTGCTGGGTCAGAGGTAGCAAGAGGGCTGAGCAAAGGAGGTAGCTTGGGGGACGAGCATCCTGGCAGGATGGTCCCTGGTCAGCCTCACTGCCCTTCTCTCTGCAGCCTGCAGACAGGTCACCTGCCCCACGGTGGACGCTGGGACCTCCACGGGTGGAGGAGGGGCCGGCATCGCTCAGCACCTTTCAGGAGCTCAGAGCGGGGCAGGGGCCACCCCACTCTTGTCCTCTCGTGGAATGTTCCTGGCAGCACTAGGAGGGAAGCATTTTGTCTCCATTTTACAGATGGGAAAACTGAGGCCCAGTGAGGCAGATTGGTGCTGATCTTTTCCTCCCTTGTGCATGGATATCCCAGGCAGCTTTGCTCACGAGGCAGGGTAGGCAGCACTTGCCGGCTGGGTCCCCGGGGAGTGGGGAAGCAAAGGTCAGGGATCTGCCCGGGCCCCGGAGGGAGGAGGGGGCGTGAGACCCTCGGCCACTGTGATTCACAGAGCGGCTCCAACACCTCTGTGGGTGCCTCGGGGAACTGGAGCGTAAGGAGCTTTCGGCCCATTTCACCCCGACCGTGAGGCAGGGACACGCGTGAGCTGAGAGCCGTGGCCCTCGTCGTGCTGGACGCCCCAAAGTGGGGTAATCCCGTCACGCGCCCTCTGCCCCCAGGTTCCGAGATTCTTCCAGCCACCTCAGGAGAAAGAGGGGCCCCGTGGATGGCCTTTAAAGAAGACACTTCCCCTGGGTGTGTGCATTTTACACGGAGTCCTCTATGGAGAAACCGTCCTGCCGGGATCTTCACAGCCGTGGCTCAGGCAGCCCTTTTGTGGCTAAATGGTTAAGAGCTATTTTTCCATAAATTAGCAAGAGAGAAAACCCCATAAAATTTGTCAGTAGGCTTCAGAATTGTGCTATTTTCAAACAGCACACACTGGGGCGTGCTTAGAGCCATATGGTACCTCCGAGTCGCTAACTCGGGCAGCCCCTGCCATGACGGCACTGCCCACACGGGGACTAACAGTCCACTGTTGACTGCCCGGCCGGGAGTCCCGGGCGTTGTGACAGGAAAAGCTGAAATTCACTACCTGAGTTTGAATCTGTGCCTTGGCGAAGGTTATCACAGGGGGATGAGGGGCCTGCGGTTCAGGGAGGCCGGGGAACCGGGCCCAGGCCACGCGTCTCGGAACTAGCAGTGACGTGGAAGGGACATCGCAGCGGGAGTCTTGTGGACCCTCCCCCCACCATACTCCTGGTGTGGGCAGAGGGCGCGTCCTCACCTGCTAGTCCGGTAAGCCTGGAGCCCAGTGAGGGCGACAGCAGAGAGTGACCCTGAAGACCAGCGAACAGAGACCAGGCACCGGCCAGCCATGTGTCTGCATCCAGGAGCGGGCAGCACAAACCGTTTCAGACATGGGCAAACTGAGGCACAGAGGGGCAGACAATCTGCCAGGAGCCTGGTTCCCACAGAGAGCCTCCAATGTTGGCAGTACCATGCCCATATTGTAATTGAGAATTGCTGAGGCTCAGAGAGGTTAGGATCCCTGCCCAGGGTCACACAGCAGGCAGGCAGTGGCACAGTGGCTCCAAAGCGACTGCATTCCAGCAGGCCAGCTTGGGCCGCACCACGGGTCTGCATGTTCCCGCTTCACAAGAGGGCAGGCTCCCATGTCTTGGATGAGTTTTGGCTTCTACCGAGCATCCCAAGCTTGTGAAGACTGACTCAGAGCACAGAGACACAGGGCAAGAGGAGGAAGTGCCACGCCCGCCGCCACGCGGCCTGGAGAGGAGGGGCTGGGCGGTGAGGGGAAGGGAGGAGGCACAGAGAGGGAGGGGAAAGGGACGGGCTCTTTGGCAGAGGAACCACCAGCCCACCTGGCTCCGCGCCCCTTGTGGAGCCTGGCTGGACCCACAGCCCACAGGTGGGACCCACGTGGCCCAGGACTCCCATACCTGGGGCATCCTGCGCCCTCTCTCCAGCTCCACGGCTTCAGGCCACATGGCGCTGGGTCTCCCCAAGGAAGGCTGGGGAAGCTGTTGGTTCCCTCCCGAGCACAGGGCCCACGCCAAGGCTGCCAGGCCCCAGCCCGGGGTGCATAGCGGGGGGGCGGGTGGGATGGCGCAGGCCGAGGGCTGGGGCCGTGCAACCTCGGGGGCTCCCACCCCTCACCAAGCCTCCCTCCTCGCCTGGCCGTGTTCCGGGGTTACCCGCACCAGGGCGCTGCCCAACACCTCTCCTCCATCCAGTCACAGTCCAGAGCCCCTCTGTCCCCCGGAAGGTACCAGCCGGAGGGGCCCGTCGCAGAGCCCGAGGCTGTGGACATCTGTGGGCGAAATGAGCGACCCTGGGTTAGAGCTCGACAGTGGAATTAGAAACCATGTGTCCCTGCAAATGAATTCTAAAATAAACACTCCGGAGCCGGCGCATTTCCTGTGCCCTGCTTCTCGGTACAGCCGCGTTTCGCTTACGATCTTGTCGGTTATAAATTGCAGCCTGCATTTCCCATATCAAAATGCACAGCTAGTGATATTTAACTCTAAAGAAATATATCCTCCGGCAATGAATACAGTCAGAAATTACTCACTGGATTTAAGCAAGGAGAGAACGATGCCATAGAGATGTACCGCATAAATTCGCCAATGTGGGACAACGGCCACCATTTATTAGCATTTTATCTCCTCGTGGAAGGTTTGACCTTGCTCCAGCAGTTTTATTGGGAGCAAGATCTCTGGAAGCTCCCATTCCCCCCTTTTCAAAGGCAACCCGAGCTGCTCAGAGTAGTAAATAGCATTCCCGTTGTCATTTTCCTGATGTTTTCTTTAACCCAGGAGAGGGAGGAGAATGTGGGAAAAAAGATCCCCCTCGGAAGGTGCCTTTTGAACTTGGCATGGAAATGCAGGTGACTGGAACACACTGCGGTTCATAAGGGAGACGCAGCAATTTAACGTGAGGGCTGAGGTTTCAGACAAGGGCGTTGTGCTCAGGGGGGCTGCGTACTGGAGAGGGGAATTCGGGGCCCATACCTGGCCGACAGAACCAAATTAAACCCATGCATCCACGCCAGGACCATGCCCTGAGCACCGACTCTGCCCTAGCCCCACGCTGGGTGCCACGCTGTCAACAACAGGGAGGGGACGGCACCAGCTCCTGGCCTCGGGGGGCCAGCAGTGTAGGGGGAGGCGTCTAGATGAACAGCCAGAGACGGCGATAAATACGGCAACTACCCAGGTGTGCAAAGTGCGGCAGGGGGCAGGGGGGGCACGTCTCCCCCTTAGCTGGCGCCCCGTGGGCTCCGTCCATGTCTCGCACCTCCCGCTCAACCTGCGGTCCCTGCCCAGAGGCGGTAGTCTGGGCGGGCGTGTGCGGACCGTGGAGAGAGGGAGGCCAGGGGCCTGGGGCCCAAAATCACAGCTTGTCTTTGAAGCTGGGACATGAAGAGGAGAAGACACTTGGCCACAGGCATCTGTCTCCGGGTCCAAAGCGCAGTGGGCACGTGCTGTGCACAGGACCCCAGATGTCGTGTGGTCACAGTCATCGGCTGGGATGGAGAGGAAAAAACCAGCCTTCTTCTATTTATGTTATTGCTGTTGCAAATAGAATGTGTGTTCATGAAAAAGAGCTAAAGCTATCCCAAAAGTACAAAGAAGAAAGGAAAAAATCACCCAAAATCCTACCACCCAGAAATAACATTATGATGTAGAAAAGTATTCCAGATCTTTCGATAAGTAGATAAATAGGGCAGAGATGGAGATGAGTGCACGAGAGAAAAATGACAGAAATAATTGTATAAGGTGTGACTGTGTTGTACCTGCTGCCCGTAACAAAAATGCGAATTTTGTTTTACTCCCATTCGACAAAAGGATAGGCCAGGCAAGGTGGCACACACCTGCAGTCCCAGCTACTCGGGAGGCCGAGGCAGGAGGATGGCTTGAGCCCAGGAGTCCGAGGCTGCAGTGAGCTGAGATGACGCCGCGGCACTCCGGCTCGGGGGACACAGGAAGACTCCGCCCTCCCCCCGCCCACAAAAAAAAGATAAAAGAAAAGTGAAGTGAAATTAGAGGAATTGCTATATTTTAGCTGTTTCTTGACCAGCAGCGACATCATTCTAAAAGTTCTCTCTGAAACTGTGAAAATAACAGTATTAAAAACTAGGTTGGCGTTACGACTTCTTCAACACGTTTTTATTTTATATCGTATGGGACGATCCACCGCAGAGGAAGAGGAAGAATTTAACATCCTTGCTCCTGGGTCCTACCCCTTTTCCAGGTTCCCAGGCCCTTTAAAACATATTACTTTCACGTCTGCATCGCTGGGTTTGCAGAGGTGGGTTTTGTTCTGAGCGACGGCTCTCACGGAAGTTTCCATTTAGTCCTGATGTTTACGGGACTGGAGTCGCCAGCTGTCCTTACAACTCCCGGTTCTTCCACAACCGCGTTATTCATTGTGACTCACTAGCGAGTTGTTTTTTGTTTGTTTTGTTTTTGTGAAGAGCTCAGAGGGCTGAAATTCCTGAGCCCCTGCGGGCCGGAGGCGTCTGCTGTTGATCATATACCGAAAGGCAATTTATCTGGGTATAAAATTTCTGGTCAATACTTTCTTTCCTGCAAAATTCAACAGACATTTTTTTCTTCCATCTTGATATGAAGTGTTGTATTGCTGTCTCTGTTTTTTATAGAGACAGCAGATTATGTATTTATGTATTTTTTTATTATCTTAATTTTCCCAGATTATGTATTTAGGTATTTTTTTCCAAGAAGTATTCATGGGTGATCTATTCCCTGCATTTGTTCTGAGTGAAAATGTCTGACTTCTACATTAATATTTAAGTGAAAAGATAATAATATGAAATTTTATACTTAAATGACAAAACTCCCAGATCACAATATCTTTCCCAGAAAGAACGGCCGCTGTTGCTCCATCGTGTGGGCTCAGAGACGGGATGGGGCGAGCCCAGAGGAGTGCGTGGATTGTAAACTTTTCTTCTGCAAATTCTGTGCCTAAGGTGCTTCCCCACCGCCCTGGCCCTGGACCTGTGGGCTGGCGTCACCAGGAAGCCCGAGATCAGCCCGAGATTTCCATCTCGTAGGTAATTGCTTTTTTTTTTTTTTTTGCCTCAATATCCAAAGAATTATTTTATTATCTTTAAATCCAATAACTTAGTCAAGACACGTTGTGGTGCTATTTCTCCGTCAGCTTTTTCCTGCCCGGGCGGCTTCGGCTGCAAATCTGAGGCAGATTCCGCTGCCGCCGCGGGGCAGGGGGTGTCAGCTAACCTCACCCCAAGGCTGCGCGGCGGCTCCTCTTGGAAGGAGGGAGGCCTGAGTGGGGTGTCCCCCGATGCCCTGACACCTGCCCAGACCAGCACCCTGTGAAGGGGCAGCCGTAGGGAGCCGGCGCATTCACCACCCGGCAGCCCCGCGTGTTCCCGCTCACCCGGAGACCTGGCCCGGGAGTCCAGGCGGAGGGTGAGTGGCCGCAGCCAGGACCCAGCACCTGGCTCCCCGTGACCCTCAGGGCCTGGCCCCCGGGGTCCATAGGCCTTGCTGCATTGCCGGGACAGGCGTGTGTGTCCCCAGTCTCATGGTCCCCACGGGGCCCCCTCACTGACTCGGGGAACCCCTGAGGGATCTGCAAGTGTGGAGTTCGCCATCCTGGGTTGAGCCATTTAAACAGGGGGCAGCGTTCTAGGCAACAAGGCAACCTGTCTCGCTGTCCCGGGGTCCCGGGCAGCCCATGGCCCGGTCCACACCAACACGCTCCCGCACCAGCTCCCACGGGACACGGCACCCGGAGCCCTTTCTCCAGGAGTCCGGGTCAGGGAAGAAGGCGCCTTCCCGGTGGGCGTCAGGAGCCGCCCCTGCCCCACAGCCACCCGGGCACAGCTTTGTCTTGGAGAAGACGGTGTAATAAACCAATTTCTTTATCACCCCCGAGGCAGCTACTACATTTTGCAGAAGGAGCAAAAGCCTTTGAATTGGAGAGAAGCGGGGCGGGGCGGGAGGAGGAGTTGGAGGAGCAGGAGGCCCGTGGGGCAGGGAGCCCCGGCCTTGAGGAAGCCGCACGGGACCCGGTGGGACTCGGCCTCTGCCTGGAGACCCCAGGAGCTCGGCCAGCGCAGGCAGAGACCCTTCCACCTGTGCCCCCACCATCCCAGCAGCACTCTCCTGCCAAACCCCAGAAAGATCCGGGAACTGTGCTCAATGGCTCGCGGGCGGCCTGGGGCCAGGGAAACCGGTCAGGCTCATTAGCCCACTTTCTAACCCTGTCCCTCCTACTCTGGTCTCCCACAGGCCTCCAGCCCCTGGTGGCAGCTCTGGAGGGGCCGCAGGGGGTGCGGGTCCATGGGGGAGAAGCCTCCCCATCCCAGGGGTGTCACACATCCCGCTGGGAGAGCAGCCGTCCAGCCCCTGCAGGCGGAGGCGGGAGCTCTCAGCTCTCCGGTGGGGGCCTGGCATGGGTGGGTGGTGGGAAGCCTGGGCTGGTCCGTCCGCACTGAAGCATCCCTAGTGCCAGGCAGGGTGTGGGGGTATTTAGGCCACATCTGCTCCCCCAGCGGTGCGTGGACAGACGGGGAGGGGCTCTGTCGGGAGCAGCCCAGTGTGCAGGCACAAAGGCTGTGCTCTTGGATCTGTCCGGACCTGAAGGCGCCCAAACATCAGTGTGTGGGGTGGGAGGTTGCCATGGAGAAGGCCCCAGACCCCCACCAGCCCCTCTTGTCCACACGGGCACCCCTGCCAGGCCCCTGCCCGCTGGGTTCCTGTCGAGCAGTTTCCCCCACCCGACAGTCGCCCTCGGTGGCCTCCGTGGCTGTCCTCCCCTGGCTCTGCTGCCTGCGCCAAAGGGTGACCCTTGGCAACAACCCCCAGAAGAGCTGGGTCCGCGTCCTGGCCCTGCCGCGTATTATCTGCAAACCTTGAGCGGGTCACGCGCCCTCCCTGGGACTCCGGTCCTGCTCCCTGGAAGGAGGCGCTGATCCCGAGATGCCTCCCAGTCCTGAACCCTGAGGCCACATCCCCCGTGAGCCCCGCCGCAGGTGCCGGACCTCTTCGCGTTTCTCACGTTTTCCAGAGTCTCGTCCACGGTAGGTGCTGGATGTTTTAATGAGATTATTAGCCACACGCGAAGGGACAGTTTGTGAGCTCCTCATGAGCAGGGCCTGCAAAGCTCCCGCTACATCAACAGTCCGTGGATCTCAGGGTCAGCAGCGCCAGGCGGGGCTGGGAACTATCTGTGGACAGGTGACAAAGCAGATGGGGAATAAACGAAGGGAAGACGGGACTGTTTTCCTCAGCAGATGAAACAAGAGAAAACTGTTCCATCGGCGCAGGGTGTGGGTCTTCCCTGGCCAGGTGCAAGCGCAGCCCGTCCCGCCGTCCTGGGGAAGGAAGGCCACGCGGCCATGAGGGCAGGGTCTCAGCTGGTCATGGCGCAGCTGTCCCGGGCCATGGGGTCAGGAGAGGTTGGGGTCAGCGGAGCTTTCATCACAAGGAGCTGCACGGTGCCCTTGCGCGGTGGCCCTCCAGCCGTGCCCTGACCAGAACAGACGCCATCACAGCACGCTGCCTGCTAACGGCCCGTGAATCAACCAGGCGATTCCACGTGCCGCTAACGACAAAGTCTGGAGGAAAACCCACCTTGCTGGAACCCGTCAAGTGGATGCACGGGTGGGAGCAGATGGAGGAATGAAATATTTGTGGATTCCAGCCACCGTCTGGTCGGGATTGATGGCCCTTCTGACGGTGGCTATTACTGTTGCTCTGGCATCATTAAAGACGTGTCATTTATCTCGTGTGGAGACCTTCGGAGATTCCGATCTCTTATCTCCAAGGCCTGTAACTCATGAGCCCCTTCGGTGTCCTCCGCGGTGTCGGTGAGGCCTCTCCGGCCGACGGAGCTCTCGGCTCAGCTGCCGGATTAATTAACCTCCACCCTCCTCTCCCGGCTCTGCCGCCGTGGGTCGTGCAGCCGGAGCGATGACTGACCACTGCCTTCTCCTCGGTCACGCGTCACTCGGAAAACTTGCGAAGACTCCAATTTCCACGCTACACTTAACAGTGTTTCTGCCAAATTAACCCCCGTCCTTTCTACTTTAAATTTTACTGGGTGCGAAAGGATGAATTCTATCTAGTTTACAGGTACCGGCTCTTTGGCTGACACCGGTGGGGCCGATGACGCAATTTCTGTCCTGGCTTTAGGGGACCATCTTCCCTGGGGGAGAGGCTTCTAGAAATGGAAGAGTGTGTGTCAAGAAAGGGGAGAAGAAATGCCATCTGTTAAAAGGCATAAACCTTGGGCTCGTAAGAGAAAGGAAAGGGAATAGGTTATTTTTAAGAAAACTATTTAAGTATAAAAAATACGTTTTTCCCTAATTGCAGATGAAAACAATTTTAGAGAGAGGGGATCACACATACAAAATATCTGTCAGTTGCATAATTTCAGTAATAGATGTGGTGTTTAGATGTCTCATTGGATGGCTTTTCTGTAATGCGCTGGAGTCCCAGGTCTGCGCAGTGTCTGTGAAGCGCACAGAACGCGGGGCTCGTCTGCAAGGAGCGGAGTATTGTTCACCCGAACCGAAGGCAGCTCTGACGGATGAAGCAGCTGAGGAAGTGGCCACGTCATCCCTGGCCGAAATCAGGGCTGGGGTGTCCCCAGGGTGCAGCTGATTGTCATTGTCTTAATTGTGATAAACGATACACATTTTACCATTTTAACCGTTTTTAAGTGTACAAGTCAGCGGCGTCAAGCACATTCACACTGCTGTGCGGCCATCACCACCGTCCACCTCCAGAAATTTTTGCACCTTGCAAAACTGAAACTGCACCCCTTAAACCATATCCATCCCCATCTCTCCTCCCAGCCCTGGCAGCCATCATTCCACTTTCCGTCTCTGCGAATTTAGCAACACTGGGGCCTCATCTAAGTGGAATCGTACGGTGTTTGTCCTTTTGTGACTGGCTCATTTCATTGAGCACAGTGTCTTCCAGGCTATTCCGTGTTGTAGCAGGTGTCAGAACCTCCTTCGTTTTTTAAGGGTGAATAATATTCCTAGGTGCAGTTGGACCCGTCTGGTTTGTCTGCCATCCGCTAACAGACACTGGGGCTGCTTTCGCCCCGCGGCTGTCGTGACTAACGCTGCTGTGACCACGGATGCGCAAATATCTCTTCGAGTCCCTGTTTTCAATTCAGTTGATTACACACCCGAAGTAGAATTGCTGGATCCTGCGGTTACTCTGTGCTTAATGTTTTCAGGAACCGCCATACTGTTTTCATTTTGCACTGCCATCCGCGGCACACCCGTTCTCTGGGGTGCGTTATTTTATGACTCACTTGGGCAAAGCAGAGTCCAGTGTGGACACACCAGGAGGGGCTGTGTCAGAGGCCACCCTGCAAAGTCGCCTGGAGCACCCAGTAGCCAAGTCAGCTTGCAAGAGCCGGGACTGGCCTCCCAGTCATCTGGGAGTGTGGGCTGTGGACACAGCACTGGGCGTCAGCGTTGAGCCCTGCTCTCCCCAGACCCGCGCCCTGTGGCTGTGCTCTGAGCCCCAGTTCTGCAAAAGAGGATGACCCTGCCTTGCCCACACACCCCTCCACGGACCATCCAGGGTGCCCTCCCGCCCCCTCCCTGCAGCACAATGCCCTTCCTGACTCCAACCTCTGCTCCCTTTGTCTAGGGCCACGCCCTGTCCTGGAGCCCAGGTGGAGAAGGGAGCTGTGCAAGCAGCCTCATCCCCACTGCCCCCTGCCCACACATGGGGACCCCAGCACCTGTGCACCTGCTGGTCACCTCGACTCAGCCAAGCAGATAGACTCTGTGAGGGTGAGCCCCACCCGGCCTGCTGGCTGCGAGCGTGCGGCTCTGTGTGAGAAGCACACAGACATGTCTCCAAATGGTCCGTGGACTTGGAGCAGGCACGAGGCCCACCAGGCTGGTCGGGATTTGTTCCCGCTTCTGGTACATCCTTCCTCTGTGCCCACGGTGGGAGGCGGCCAGCGTTTCGCGGGTTGTAGTTCATTGACTAATTGGCAGGAACAGACGAGGCCAGGGCAGCGGGGCCTCTGGCAGAGAGAGTCTGTCCAGCCTCGGTTAAGACCACCTTCTGCTCCTCCTTCAAGCCCGCAGAGCTTGTGTTTCTGGCAGATTCCATATTGTCTGTGCTCCTGGCCCACATGGTGGAGCAGACATGTTCCCGCTTGGCACACTCTGGAACAAGCCGTGGACACGTGCCTCTTGGAAGGGGAAGTGGAGCAGGTGGCCCGGGCAGTGGGGCGGCAGCTCAGGGGCTGGGGAGGTGGTCCTGGGGCCTCGGTGGGCCCACGCCCCTCCTGCACTCAGGCAGCAGGGAGGTGGCGTCCGGCCGGCCAGCGGCAACCTGGGTGGACACAGATGTGCCAGACTCAGGTCCTGCAGGGACGGGGCCCAGGACTGAGGCGGGACCTGCTGTCTCCAGGAGCCTGGATCCAGCTTTCCTCAGTGATTGTCAATGGTCCAAGGTGGGCTTCTGCCATCATCAATCAGGCAGGACAAGGACAATCTTGCCAGCCTGGCTGCAAGGACTGGCAGCAGCGAGATAAGATGGGGCTGGGCGGTGGCCGGCCCCCAACTCTGGGGCCGTGCACCTGACAGGTGCCTAGAAGGCTGAGCTGCCACCCTCACCGCAGCCTCACAGCACTGCAGCCGCAGAGGTGACTCAGACGGGTCTTTGGAAGGCAGGGTGGGCCCACTAGGCACCAGCCCTGGGAGGTGCAGTCCTTGACAGGAGCTTTGGAGGAGAGAGGGGGAGGAGGGGCCACGGCCTGGGCAGGTGGCCGCAAGTGCTGAGGGAGGGAGGGCTGCAGGGCAGGGCCTGGAAGGAGAAGGGGCTCAGGGGCCCATGGCGCAGGGTCTCTTGGGGAGGGGCACAGCATGCAGCAACATCGGGTCCGTGCACAGAGAAGAGGGTGCGCACAGCCCCCCACACTCCCAGGGTGCGCATCGGCCCCCATCCTGCAGCCTGGCCGCAGCCCCAGGGCCCTGGACACAGACAGCAGGCGCCGGCACAGCAGGGTCAGAGTGGATGGAAGCAGTGCCAGGGCTGGCTCAGGGACACACCAGGGGCAGGGGGCGGGGTGCAGGGCCAGCGAAGGGCAAGAGCTCTGCAGACCAACGGGGGCTTCGTCCCTGGGGTCAGACGCCAGGAGGGGACCACAGCGGAGCGTGCAGAGGCTGCGGCTCCCTGGGCTGCAGGTGCAGAACCAACAGGCCCACAGTGCCAGGGACAGAGGCAGGCGGGAGGCTGACCTGCCTGGGGACCGTGGGGATGGGCATCCTTGGCGGCGACGCCAGTCCGAGCTCTATGCCCTGAATGAGCCGCTTGGCCACTCAGTGTGTCATCCATCCCCGTCAAGTGAAGATGTGCTCCAGCACGGTTGTCCTGAGGCTGGGACGCAATAACGTGGAAGTGTTAGGAAACCGTGCTGCCCTCTCTGAACGTCAGAGATATTGTTTCTGAATCAGCTTCAAGAGGTCACTTGAAGAGAAACTATCGGGAAATTGATTGTTTTCTCCCATTGCTTCACGCACACGGCTTCCCTGCTTCGATCTCGCTGTGTGGTCGTCCTTGGCTTCTGTGGCCACCTCCCCTCGCTACTGGGAGGAGGGGTCTGTGTCTGGAGCCCCCACCTGGTCCTGGCAGAGCAGATGTTGCAGATAAACAGTGGCTGAGTGGCAACAAATGAATGGAACAGGAAGAGAGCCTGAGGGTAGGAGGTGGCAGATGCAGGAACGTTCCGGAAGCCTTTGCCCCTCGGCATCCCCCCCTGCCCCTGTGCTCCATCAGGCCGAGCTCGTACTGATCTGGCCCTGGGCACCTGGGATGGAGCTGTCAGCCCAGAGCCCCTCTGGCTTCTCCAAGAGATGAGGAGCTCTTGGACACTGGAGAACATTCTAGGGCTGAGAGGGACCTGAGGGTCACCTAAGCCAAGCCCTGGTCTGACGGGGACCCCTCTTGGAGCACCCTGCACCCACAGCCAGGGCTCAGGGCCCGGCGGGTCCTTCCCACAGCTGGGGGCGTTGGAAGCGCCCACACCTGGGCCTCGTCCGAGCTCGGGACGTGCACAGGACTCACGCTCCAGTGGAAGGAGGGCAGTTGTCAGAGTCCCTTAAAGGTTCCCTTCACTTGTTTTTCCCTCATTCATTCATTCACTTTAGATTAAGCATCCCGGGTCCTTCGGCCTCTGCTCCCAGGACGTGGTTTCAGTCACGTCATTCTTCTTCTTGTCTTAATTGTGATGAAATACCCACAACATAAAATTTGACACCCTAACCTTTTCTAAGTGTGCAGCTCAGTGGCATTAATTACGTCCACGTTACTGTGCAACCATCACTGCCGTCTATCGCCAGAACGTTCCCATCCTCCAGACTGAAACTCCGTCCCCGTGACACTCTAACACCCCACCCCCCGAGCCCCGCACCCACCGTTCCACCTTCCGCCTCAGTGAGCTTGACCCCCGGGGACCTCGTACGAGCGGAATCACCCAGCGTTTGTCTTTCTGTGACTGGCTTATGTCACTCCGCGTAAATCCTCAGGGTGCATCCGTGTTGTAGCGGCGCCAGAATTTCCCTCTTTCTGAGGCTGAATGACGTTCCTGTGCACGGACAGACCACCCGTGCTTACCCGTCTGCCAGGGGACACGGGGCTGCTCCTGCCTTTGGCTGCCGTGAACGTGGGTGTGCGGGAATCTCCGAGTCCTGCTTTCCGTTCTTTGGGAACAGACCCAGCAGTGGGGTTGCTGGGCCATGGGCCCCTGTTCCTCTCGCCTCCATGTGGCACTGGAGCTTCCCCTGCGGGGTGCGGCCCCAGAAGCTTGTCCCCTTGGTGCTTGGCCCCCAGCCCAGGGGTCCGCAAATGTCTCTCGAAGGAAGCGGAGGTGAGCGGCACACCCCTGACTGCTGGGCAAGCCCCCGCTGAGACCGTCCCTCTGCAGGCCACGCCCAGGCCTCTCCCATGGTGACCGGCCCCAGCCAGGGGCCAGGGGGTCTAACCTCAAGGAGCTGGGGACAGAATCAGGGGTTTGCATCCTGGTGCCCCATCCAGGCTGAGTCAGACGGACCTGGATTCAAACCGGTGCCTTCCGCAGACAGCTCTGCCACCCAGCCCAGCCCAGCAAGGGGGCCCCAGAGAGCCTGTGAGGCTGTGTGTCTGGCCACCCTCATTGTCCTCCTAAGTCCTGGCATCCTCCCAACAGCTAGGCGCCTGTGACCAGGGCCTGGCCCGCCCTGAACTGCAGGGCAGGTCACATCTGTGGCACCCGAGAGCCTCCCTTAAGCGGGACGAGTCTTCCCGCCTGGTGAGATGAGCCCTGTTCCATGTGGGGTCTCAGGTGGGCTCTTGGCATGGAGGCACAGCCCAGGAAGCAGACCCTGCTGGCCGCCTGCCAAGTGGACCCCACACTCAGCTCCTTCCCCCACCCGACATTCCCCTACCCAACACCTGGGTGGGGCTGCCCCTGGGGCTCTCTCCCCAGCCTGGCTGGAGGCTGAGATTCGGAGGCGTTGTGCTCTCTCTTCCACCGGTGGATGGGAAATGCCTGCCTTGGATGGGGGTCTGAGTGGCCCCCGGAGCAGGAGGCTCTGACCGGCCGATCCCTGACACTGCACAGGTGCCCCGGCCACCCTGGGCCCAGTTCCACTCCTTGCCCCCTCAGGGGCTCCCTCTCTGTGCCTACACCGTCTGTCTGGGGGGAAGCTGGCGGGGGTGGCCGGGGCAGGGTCCCCAGCCCTGGCCTGGGCTGTGCTGTCACTGTGTTTAGTGGACACTGGGAGCCCAACTGCTGGGTGAACATGCACTCCTCCCGGTGACAAGGCGGGTATCGATTCGTTTTTAATGTGCTTGTAATGGGGCTTGAAACGAACACGGGCTGGTTACTTATTTTTCCTCTCTGGTTCCTGGGCACACAGGGACAGGCGGCAGGGAGCCCTGACGATGCCCGCCAGGCCAGCTGCCTGCTTCCGATGCCCGGCCACCTGCCCCCTTGAGCCCGCCAGGGCCCTGCCGGGGGCTCTGCCCACCAACACTTCTGCCCGGGAGGGAGGGAGCAGGTGCTCCACGGGGCCGGGTCCCCCTTTGGGAAGATGGACACACTCTGGAGAGGGGTGGTGGGGACGGATGCACGGCAATGTGAGTGCCAGTGCATGGGGCTGTACACTCCATGGTTAAAATGGTAAATTTTGAGTTCCTTATATTTTACCACAATAAAATATTTTTTTGAAAGCCTGCTGTTGACTTCCCAGTGCCACCCCAGCCTGGGAGCAGCTCCAGGCCTCGGGACCCACCTTGGAGCTGTCAGAGATGCCCTCCCCTCCCCCTTCTCCACTGGGGAGACGCCCCGCCCTAGTGCCTTCTGCTCCCCAGCCCTCCTGGGACTCCAGACCACCAGTGACCACGGGGTAGCAAGGGTAACCCCAGGGGGTCGGAAGGTCAGGCCGGGATGGCTCAGAGCTGGTTCCATCTGTGCTGGGATCTGGTCCCTACGCGGGTGGAGCTGAGAGGAGAGGGCTAATGAGGGGCCATCCCCGACCCCCAGAGCATGGCGCTCCTGCTCCGTGGCGGAGGGGGCCCGGTGGATGCAGCAGGCCATTGGGATTGCAAAGCCCCCGCGCCGGCTCCCGCTGCTTCCAGGAACTGCGAGCCTGGCGTGGGGCCTGCAAATGTGTGCTCGCCCAGAACAAGTTTCAAAGACCTGGGCCTGAAGTCATCGGCTTTCTTCCCTCTCCCCTCCGCCCCAGCGTGCAGCCTGCAGACAATTCGATGCCGGCATACTCCGTATCAAACAAACATTATTCCTCACGATGGCTTCTCACAGCTGGGCCACCTCGGGCCACGCAGGGTAAGAACTCGGTCTGCAAGTCCTGGAAAGAATGCAGAGCCGCGATTTGTTCTTTTCCTGGACCCCACACAACGAGCTATACATAAATGCAGAAAGCGATGTTCATAAATTCTTTATGCTATTTACTTAGAGCCTGTGTTTATTAAACTGGTTGGCTTCCAAAAACTCCTTGTAGATTTCTCTCTCAAAAAAGTAAGTTTTATTTCTCCAACCCACTATGAATTAAAAATGGGTCTTTGATACACTCAGCAGATTTTACCCCATCCGTTAGGCTTATGTAAGGAGTAGAAATAGCCAATATTCACGGGCATGACGGCTGTCATGTGCTCCTTGCCCGCTCATACTGAGTTCAGGTTGGATGGCAACATGCCTCTGCAGACCAGCCAAGCAGGTGGCAATACCCACTTCATGGGCAGGGAACAGAGAGCGGGGAGCCCAGAGCGGCTGGGACAGCTCAGAGCCGGGCTCCAAGCTCAGCTCCCAGGCATGGAGCAGCCCTCACGGGGGACAAGGAGACTCGGGCTGGGCAAGTCCAGGGGCTGCAGCCTGGGAGTCTGGGTCCCCGTGCTCAGAAGCAAAGCGCCCATAACATGGGGCACCACTCTATGGCATGTCTGCTTTTCCTTCTTTGCTTGTCTGTCATTATTCTGAGCTTCCAGGAATCTTATTTCCAGGGTACTCACCATCAGCGCCAGCTACGTAACTTGCCGGGACGGGGAAGCGCAAATGTGGTCCCCTTGTTAAAAAGCAGGAGGAATGTGCTGATGACGATCCTAAACATAAAGCTTTTTCCTTGGAAAATGTTGTGACTTCTAGAGTGTGACATGTGAGTGACAACTGACACCGATAAATGGCAAGATAATATTTTGAAGTCATAATTTGATGCAAGACAATAAATACTGATACTTTATTAATATAATGTCTTCATTGATCATAATTTTTTTCTGACTACAAACCTGTTGATTAGGTCCTCAAAATCTGTATTTTCAGCAACTTCCTTTATCATCAGTATAATTGAAAACAATGTCAGTTGCTTTTGGCAAATGCAATAATTTTCTGAAAATTTTCAAAATTTTTAATTTTGACAGGTATTTTATGCCGATGCAACAGTACCTGGAGCTGTTCAGCACATTTATAGGTCATGGTGAAATTGGGGTAAATTTCCCATAAGCTATTTTGAAATATTAATTTTACTACATCTACAGCTTATGATCCTTATGGAAGAATTTTTCCAAAAAGATTTAACTCTTGGGACAAATCAGATTTGTGTGATTCTAAAATTAATTCAAATGTAAATTCATATTGATACAATGGCAGTTTAGTGTTTCTTCTGACATTTCCTGTAACTTATGGAGTTATGAAAGAAATCAAAGGCGGCTTCATGTTTTGTACATAATTCAAATATGAATTTGAATTTCTAAATCTGTTTCTAAATTTTAATGCTATATCTTCAAGTATGAGGAAAAAATTGATATGAAAATTATCTTCCTCATTAATAATTGGATTATCTGAAGTTCCGTGTGTATGAAAATAGTGTTTTTTCCCATCAAACATGACAATTTGTAAATTTAATTTCTAGCGTACACTGGCTTTGCAATGTTGCAGCAGTTTTCAGCGCTGGACACTGTAAACTTTCTGGCAATCCGAACGCCGCTGCGATATAGCTTACCGCAGCGTGCATGTGCAGGTCTGTATTCTGTGATCACTGGCTGACAAAGTCAACAGCTTGTCATCGGTAATAACTCTTGTCCTGCCCTCGAGCAGGGACTGAAGGCGCGTGCACGTGGCCTGCAGGGATGGGCAGGCGCTGCCCCCATGCGGACCGCTCCTCTCTCCCACAGCTGTGGCTGCTGCCGTCACAGCAGCCAATCTGGGCCAGCCCAGCCACCTTGGGGACCGCCGCGCCTTGGCCACCCGGAGGCATGCACGCGCTCAGCGCCCACCTGTGTGCACTGCCACCCTGCTGGCTCCGCCACTCCTGCTCTGCCCTGTTGTCCTGTCGACATCACAGAAGAGCACAGGTCGGGACACCACAGGGCAGAGCCGTGGGATCCCTGCTCCCTCGGGGCACGTGCAGAGCCTCGGGGGGCGCGGTGCACTGCGGAGCACCCGATCCCACCGCAGCGGCACAGGAGAGGAGACCGGCCAGCTCCAGAAACTCGGAAAAGCAATTGCCATTTTTCATCCGTGGAACATTCCTCCTCACGTAGAAAGGATAGAAACCCTTTGGAGAATAGCAGAAGAACAATCACTATTTGTTCTGAGTGACAGGCAAAATTATCATTTTTCTCTTCCTTGAAAGTTGTTTTTCTTTTCTAAAATATTCAAGCCTCATTCCACAAATAAACTCCACATTTAGCTTCTTCCGCGCCTGTGTTCCTGTTATTTCCCTCCAGGAGCGCTCAAGAGTGATAGTGGACAAGGGCTCGCCGAGACCAGCGCCTGGAAACAGACTAAAATTTAAGCCTCAGACTCGAGGGACTGAACGGAGGTGACAATCCCAGCCCCTGCTGCTTACTGAATATTCGACCTTGAGCAAGTGACCTCACATGCGTGGGCCGAAGGCTTCTCACCGAGGGAAGAGCTGCCAGCCGGAGGTGCTGGCGCGCGGATGAAATGCAGCCACGTTCTGGGAACGTCCGTAACAGCAGTCACCAACTTCTGAGCTCTTGCCCGGTGTCAGACACTCGTGGGATATTCGTGCCGACGTCCTGCTGAGGCTGTGGGGTGGTGCTAGTGTCTCCTTTATGCAGATGGGACCACTGACTTTTAAATCAACTAAAAAGCTTGCCCAAAATCAGGTGGCAGATTTGGGGTGCAGTCACACCTGGTTCTTCCTGATCCCACGGTCTGGGGTTCCTCCCACCCCGGGACATTTTAATGCCGGGAGCACAATGGCTGGCACATGACACACAACAGGCACCACACATAGAATGGATCACTGTCCGTGTTCGCTGGGGCTGCCCCGACAAGACAGCACAGGCTGAGCGACTTGAACTGCAGGACTTTACAGTCTCCCACTTCTAAAGGTTCAGTTCACGGTCAGAGCGCCCGGAGGGTTGGTTTCCTGAAGCCTCTCTCCGTGGCTTGCCAATGCCGTCTTTGTGCTGTGCCTTCCGGCGGCATTTCTCTGTGCACGGGCACCCCCGTGTCTCCCACCCTTTGCATGAGGACACCAGTCCTACTGGACTAGACTCCACCCCTATGGTCTCATTTAACTTAATCACCCCTCGAAGGCCTTTTCTCTTAACTACAGCCACATTCCGAAGTGCTGGGGGTTGAGATTTCACCATATGAATCTGGGGGACACAATTCACCCCGTCACTGTTACCGTCTGTAGGGGGCTGAGTGGTTCCCTAAAGGATATGGCCATAAAGTAAACTCCAGAAGCTCAATGTGACCTTATTGGGAAAAGGGTCTTTGAAGATGGAATTAGGTTAAGGATCTCAGGACGAGGTCACCGTGTGTCACCCAGGTGGCCCTGAGTCCAGGGGCACGTGTCTTTAGGAGACACACAGAAAGAAGACAGCCCCATGCAGGCAGAGGCGGTGAGGGGAGTGGCGCCGCCATGAGCCAAGGAGCGCCAGGAGCATCCAGACGCCGGGAGAGACAAGGACCCTTCCCTGGAGCCTCCGGAGGGCGCGCAGCCCCGCCGGCAACTGGACTTCAGACTTCCGAACCCTGGAACTGTGAGGAGACCAACGTCCATTGTTTTAAGCCACCAGTTTGTAGCCATTTATCACGGCGGCCACAGGACATGAACAGACCACCCTTCCCTGACTCAGAAACGTCACATTTTTCAAGGAAACAAAGACTCACTTGGGGGTGGGGTGGCGCGTGTGTAAGAAAGCAGCCCGCTGCGGGAAGGCACAGCCCCTGCACTGGCCGGTGCTGTCGTGAGTGACGCCTCGTTCGGAGCCCAGCCCGGCGTGGCCTCCACCTGCCTGGAAGCCAAGGCAGGGCTCCGGGGGATGCTCCCCTGCGAGCCGGCCCATCCGTCACCTGCGGACACTGCTGCCGTCTGTCACCCTGCAGGTAACTTGTCTGTTCCCTCCTCGCTGAACTCGGCTCTTTTCCTCCCGGAGATGAAACAGTCTGGGTTTCCTCTTCAGGACTTTGTGTTTAGCTGCCATTCTGTAATTTTGCAGAAACCTTCTGTCGTGCTCCCGTGGGTGGCCGAGGTCGGGTTTAATACAATGGAACACTGTCTTTGAAAGGAGATTGGATTTGCATCCTCGCGGCACCTGCCAGGGATTTGAAAACAGCTTTCTCCTTGGGTAGTAGTCCAAGTGGACGGAGGGTCGTAAGTGCTAGTCAGAAACCAGTGGCCAGTCCCCAGGTAGAGCTCTTCAGAAGGAATGGCATCCAGCTCGTTCGAGGTCACAGGCACTTAGCTGGGGGTGCCCAAGAACAGGGCTGCCTGCGGTGCCAGTGGAGTTTGTACATTTGAATTTTTGTAAACCAAAGCCAGGGAAACGCCACGGAAACAACCTCTATTTCAGAGCCCTTCACTACAGCTCCTTTGGCAAAGCAGATAATGACCTCTGCCACACCGTAGCTCCTGCTCACCCATGGGGACACGTTCCAAGACCCCCAGTGGCTGGCTGAGACTGCAGATAGCACCAAACCCTGTATGTATTATGTTTTTCCCTGTATGTGCATATCTACGATAAAGTCTGATTTATAAATTAGGCACAGTAGGAGAACAACAATGACTAATAATGAAAGAGAGCAAGTATAACAACAGACTGCAATAAAAGTTACGGGAATGTGGTCTGTTTCTCTCTCAAAATATCTTGTTCCACCTATTTCGGGGCCACGGTTGACTACAAGTAACTAAAACCACGATAAGTGAAATCGGGATTGCGGGGACACCACACCTCTGCTGGAAAAATCAGGTTTTCATATTTAGGCTCCAGTTTAGACGAGGAAGACTCAACTCTGAACAAAGCATGTGGGGAGGGCAGAGCGTGGTAAGGAGCTGCGGTTCCTGCTCCCACCGGCTGCCCCGGGGCCACAGCCACGCTGCTGGGAGAACCCTGAGTCAAATCTCACCTTCTCTTTCCCCTCTCACCCTCGGCTGGAGAAAACCTCTCTGCTCTTTCTGTAGCAAGTTCACCCCAGTCAAGCCCAGACGTACTTGGTTGAAAGTTAGCCTTGGTAGCAGACGCTCGGGTGTCCTGTGCCCGCCTCCCTCCCCAGGCCTGGAGGACCTCGCACCCCAGAAGGCATCTCCTGCCCCCGCCAACCCCTGGCCTTGCTCCAGAAGCTCCAGGCCCCCAGGCACAAGCACAAACGGCAGTTCCCCCACCTGCCTCACACCCGGGCAGGTGCGCTCCACTCGCGTGCTGCCCCAGGGACCCTTCCCTGGCTTGGTGTCCTGGAACTTCCTCGCAGAAAGTGAGAAGCAGGGACCTTCCACAGCCGCAGCCGCCCTCAGTCCTGCACACCCACCGGAGCTCGGTGCCAGCGAGTCTGCCCCGCTCACTCCCGCAGCAATCTGACCTCGGCGCTCTCTCCTGCTTCTGGAATGTTCTTTCACTCGTCCTCCCCTCGGCTGACTCCTGACATCCCAATTTTGGCTCAAGTATCAAATCCTCAAAAAGGCCTCTGCGATCACCTTCCCCCACACATGCATGTATGTGCTCTCATATGCATACAGTCACACATGTGCACGCACATGCATGCATACCTACGCATATACATGCATACACACACATGCACACACTCTCATATGCACATAGTCACGCATGTGCGTGCACACACGTTCACACACATGTGTGATGGAACCAGACCTACCAGACTCTCCTCAGGGTGCCGTCGGGTGTGACACATCTGTTTGCTTCGGGGTCCCCTTAGCTCTCACCCATGAAGCAGTAAACTCCATCGAAAGAGCCCGTTTCAGCCTCGCCCCGGCTCCCAGCTCTGTGGCACACCCAGCCACCCTCACTCAGCCCGTGCTCTGGAGGCCCACGAGGGGCTCCCCATGTGACAGAGTCAGCTTGGACATAGACCTTCCAGCCCTGGTCACGCCATCAGATGACAGCAGCCCCAGCAAACACATGACTACAATTCCCCGAGAGATTCCAGGTGGGACCTGCTTGGCTAAGGCCTTCCAGGGTCCCCAGTTGGCAGAAACCCCGGGAGAGTAAATCGTTGTTGTTGTCGTAAGCTGTAAGTGTTGGGTGATCTAGCACACGGCATTTGATAACTGCAAGAGCCTCTGTAGTTTCTCCCCCCAAACTCAACACTAGAGTCGGCCCCAGAAGGAGCAAGTGGAGACCAGGAAGGAACATCCGGGAAGGGTTCGGCTCTGTCCCCCAACCTCCTGCTTTCTAGCCCCTCTTAGCGTCGGGATGCCATCTGGCTCCAGGAGCCAAGGCTGGGTGTGGAGACACCCTTACACCACGGTCACGAGTGTATCCTCCAATACCAACGTCTGTCTGCTGACAGCCCCGGAGCCACTGGCAGAAGGCCCTGAAATAGCTCAGAAGAGCTTTGAATTCAATCTGCGCAAAAGCTCCCCGAAGCTGACAAGGCAGTCCTCACTTGATTTCCTGTCCGTGGAGGGCTTCTGAGATGGCGCCCAGCAGCCTGCCGACAGGCACTCATGCCCTCCACCTTCATGGCTACACCGTTGACTTGATTCCAACCAGTAGAATATATCTAAGGTGAGGGGATGCCACTTTTAGTAATAGGTTGCAAAACGAGTGTACCTTCCGTCCTGGGCACTTCCTGCCACTCTCTCACCTGCTCTGCCTGAGCCACCGTGACCTCAGCTGCCCTGCAGCGAGGCGCCCACGGCAGGGATGGGGAAGACTTCTGCAGACGACCAGGGAAGAATCGGGGTCCTCAGCCCAACATCCCACACGGAACCGAATCCTGCCAGCTGCCACGTGCATGAACTCGAAAGCAGATCATTTCCCAGTTGAGCCTCCAGATGAGACCGTGGCCACAATCAACTCCACTACAACATTATCGGGATCTCGTGCTGAGAATCCAGCCCAGCCACGCTGGGATTCCCGACTCACAGAAACAGCCAACAAAGGCAGTTGTTTAAGCTGCTGGATTGTGGGGTGACATGTTACGCAGCCATGGATAGCCAATACACCCTCCTAACTACGTCCTGCTGTGGTGTCCAACACAACCCATCTGTGGCTCTGCAACGAAAGTAAAGATGATATGAAGACATTTCTATAGTATTAGAAAATGTGAAACAGAGAATCGTAGTAATAGTCCACGATAAAATGCCAAAAACATAGCAAGACACTTCATATGAATATAAACCCTCCACAATTATGAACATCCTAGGGGGAGAATTAAATTCTAAAGATTAAATCTTCTCGCAAGTAAAAGTTCAAAGACATTAAAGCCCAAAGGGATCAGAGTCCCTTTGCCCATGTTAATAAACATTTAAAAATTCATCATCTCCGATGTCTTTTTCTGCTAATTCCCAGCCAGGTTCCTTCCTGGTGTCAGGGAGGGACTGGCGCTCCTGAGGGCCCTGAGGGAGCCTGGGGCTGTCTCTCGCTCAGGAGCGGCGTTAGCTCAGTGAAGTGTCTGCTTAGTGTAACGTTTAAAGGCTCCCAAGTGTTAATGGGCAGACGATATAACACGGCGGTGGCCCAGAACCTGCCAGGCTTAGAGGACGAGCCAGGCTGTGGCCGCGGCAGCAAGTATTCCAGGCAAAGAGAGTTTCCCAGACTCAGTGGACGTGGCGGATCTGAGAGCACGGCGGGTGGAGAAACCTTTCCCAGCTTTCTCCCAGGGAGGCAGCAGCCGGCGCCAGCGGTCCCCTCCGCAACCTCAGCTCACACGTGTGGGGCAGCTCTGAGCACGGTGTCCATTCTGAGAATGCACCTTCCGCAGGCCAGAGAAACACCCACCTCCAAAGCTCCCAAGAGCCGCGTCCTCTCTGTGCTGCCTGGGACTGAGCGGGGCCTCTGTCCAGCGACATGTCCCACACTCCCCTGAGCACCCTGTCCCCTCCTGTCTCTCTGGCTGTCCGCATTGTCCCTTGCTATGGAACTTCTCAGGGCTAAGGACCTGCCTTTTAGGGAGGCCGCGTCCTATATTAGCCAACTGGAGCCCACACATTTGTGGGTGGAGCCTATGGAAACCCCCTGAATGCAGGGAACACCCCCTGCAGTGCCCCCCTCCCCGTCGGCCCTGCGTGCAAAATGGAGCCTGAGGAGCTTCCCCCGACGCCCACCAGGTCTGCACTGACAGCACACCTGGGACCCGCGGGGGTTCCCTACACGCCCCCAAACCCAGCTGCCTTGCCCTTCAAAGGAGCAAGTGCTGTTGTTCTGCCCACCACTGCGGGCCCTAAACGGCTCTTCCTCTACGGTGGGGTCCTTGCCCTCTGCCTGCCACGGCCTCCGCAGCCCAGCACATGTGGCTGGGCCACCTCCCACCCCATGTGCAGCTGGGCGATGGGCCGCCACACACGCCCACACACATACACGCTACACACACACTACATACACATATGCACACACGCCTACACACACCTACACACACCACACAGCACATAGCACACACACACCACACACAGCACACAGCACATACGCTACACACACATCACATGCACACACAGCACACACACCTACACACTACATGCACAGCACACAGACAATACACACACAGCACATGCACACATAGCACACACGCCTACACACACACCTATGCACACATGCACTACACACACTCACACCACATGCACACACAACACACACGCCTACACACACACCTACGCACATACACACGACACACACTGACATCACATGCACACATACCACTCCACGCACACGAAACACACACACAGCACACAAACACACGTGTCTGAGTTTAAAGAGAGAGCCCAGCAGTCCCCCAGAAGAATCGTGTTCTTTCTCAATAGACACTTACTCATTCTGCAAATATTTTTCTTCTACACTCTGAAGTGTAGACGAAACTAATGCAGGGGAGGAAGGCTCTTTGCGGGCGGAGCTGATGCGTGTGGGAGAGGCGGACATGGTCTGAGCCCTCGTGGACGCCCGGTGGCGATGCCCACGGGAAACCCGGGCTCCACGGCAGAGGCTGCAGGAACAGGAGGGACGGGGGCACTGTTCTAAGGAGGCTGCTGTGCCCAGGGACGAGCAGAGACTGCAGTGTCCTTGTCACCGCTCTGGGGAAGGCATGGGAGGGTCTCTGTGGGCCTGGAGCCAGTGGTCTGGCTTCCCTTGCCACCCCCTCCCCCGTGACAGCTCACAGCCCCCCACCCCCACCAGCAGCCTGGGGAGGGTGCAGCAGCCCAGGGGCCTCGGGCCTGGCTGGAGCTTGGCACACTCCACAGCGTGTGCAGAAGCTGTGACTTTTGGCTTTCGTGACTTGGTGTCCCCTCCACGCTGGTGAGCACGGGCACACTGCCCTCCCTGCTCCTGCCTAGACCCTCTGCCTTCGGATGACACCCCCCTACACACAAGGTGGCCTCCACTGGCCCCAGCCTGCCTCTCCTGCCAGCTCCACTTCCCCCAGCCTCCTCCCCACCCCCAGCCGTCCCAGCACACTCAGGCCTCCCGCGGGTGACAGTTGACACAGAAGGCTGAGGTGCCGCATGCACCACACTGCAGCTCTGCGGGGACAACCTGGCTCCGTCTGCTCAGCCCAGAACCCCGTGGCATCCACCACCCTCCCGTCTGGCTCTGGGCATCGGGGCCTCTCGTTTCTCTCGTGGGGTGGAGGTGCGTGGGGCTGCGCCGCCAGGCCACACCCGGGGACAGGAGCCCTGGCGAAGCCGCAGGTGTGTGAGGGGGCCAGCACAGGGCTGGGGCAGGGTGGGACGGGGTCTCTGATGCCTGGCTGCCTGGTCAAGCTGTGCCCGAGGCTCCCACACCCTCCCTCAGGACTCGAGACAGATGCCCCCAGGCCCCGGGGCGCTCCCTCCGTCAGAGGGAGGAGGGAGGGCTTGGGCCTGCGCTTCCGGAGAGGCAGGTGCGACGGGGCTGGGCTGACGCTGGGAGGGCCTGAGACAGACAGCGGAGTCAGGAGACGAGAGGACGGTGGCCAGGCCAGCGGTATCCAGGTCAGGGGCAGGCGGGGGACCGTCGGAGAGGCACAGGAGCGGGGTCCTGTCCATGGCATGTTCCTGCTCATGGGCTCTCTCACGGTGGTGCTTCTCCCACCCTCCCTCGTGGTCCCGCACGGGGACGAAGCCACCCTCCCAGGGCCTCCCCTGCACCTGCTCCATCTCTGCTCCCTCTGGGTGGCCCTGGTGCCCCATTGGCTCATCTGTCTCTCCCTCTGACACATGACCCCCAATCGCCAGGGCAGCATACAGTCGGCGCTCAATCTATACCTGCAGATGAATGACGTGTCCCCAGTGCCCCACCGTGGAGCCACCCCGTCCTCACAGGGAGGTGAGGATACAGGGGGAGCGGGGCAGCCCCACCTCCCGAGGCCCTGGAGGCCGCCCTCCTGCCCTGTGGTCTGACGGTGCCCGCCCAGCCTGTGGCACCAGCCGTGGCCTCCACAGGAAATGCAGCCACTTGCTGGGCATGAAAGAGCCGCACGATGCCCCCATTGTTCAGAGGAGGCAGATGGGGCTCGAGGCAGGCCTTGTCCGTGGTCACCCACACGGTGCTGAGCCTGGCTGCGGGCCCCATCCGTCTGCCCTGGCGGGGCCGGCTGTAAGCAGGGCCTGGGCTGAGCTGGGCTGGGAGGAGCCCGACGGCCCGGCCTGCGCGCGGCTCCTCGGTGCAGGCTGCTGTCTCGCCTCAGGCCCTGACATCAGGCTCTGTTCTCTCCCTGGAAGTCACCCTCACCAAACAAAGATGTCCCCGAAATATCGTGGTTGCCCTTGGTAACCAATCATGCATCTGTCACCCATCCATGTATTTAAGCCTTTCCTGAAGGTTGCTGCGTTCCCAGGCAGCGCTGCCTTGGGGCCATGGCTCGCGTCCACTTGCGACTCACGCCCCTCGTGGGGGCTGGAAGCCCCTTGGCCCTCACTGCAGACCACTGGGCTCCCCGCCCGTCGTCTCTGTGGCCTGAATGTGAAGTACAGAGAAAGGGGCGGAGGGAGCCTTTCCACACTGGAGCGGCCGGGCGCCCAGGCAGGAGGACGCTGGATTGCGAGGGTCTCCCTGCTGGCCAGGAACAGTCGTCCTGGAAGACCAAACTTGTGGCTGGGAGCCCCAGACCTGCTCTCCGCTCCCCAGGGGCGTGCTGGCCTCGGGCGAGCCTCCCCCTCTGGGAGGAGGCGGCTTCCTCCCCATCAGCTCCGGCCCTGAGCTGAGCTGTGAGCCCCAGGCCAGGGGCCTGCAGGGGACCCAGGCAGGGAACACACAGGCAGGTTGACCTGCAGGCTGGGACGACGCCGCGTGACAGGCCGGGACAGACTCTGCCCACTGCCCGGCCCCTGACACGTATTCACTCGTATTCAACCACTACGGCATTTCTTTTCTGTAAGTTAATTTTTTTTTGCATAACTAAATTAAAAATTATACCCGCAGACCCATAGCATCAGAAAACACTTTCCTGCCCCGTTCACTCAGTGTTGGTAGGAAGGTATCATTTTCAATTTCAAGTTTGGTTTTGTTTTTTTGTGTTGCGTTTTTTTTGTCCTAGAGTTTTTGAAGTCTGAGTTCCTGGCAGGGATGAGGTGGGATGGGGTGGGGGCTCACCCCAGGGGTGGCTTGGGAGGCAGGTCCAGGGCAGGGCCCTGTGGCTGCGGCCGTGGAGGCAGACGGACAGACGGACCGTGCAGGCAGGGCCGCGGGGCCACAGTGCCAGCCCCGCGAGGCTCAGAGTCTCCGGGGATTGGTCAGGACACCCGTCGGGGGACGGAGGGCCTGTGCATAAAAGGCTCCAGTCAAGACTACGGCTCCCTTCCATCTCCGCCTGGCCTCTTGTTTTCTCATTTCCGAGGAGTCTGGGGAGCTCGGGAGAAATGTCGACACTCGGACTTCAGATTCCTCACTTGCAAGATGATGATGTTGGTTCGGGTCGTGGTCAAGACCACGTCCCACACTGAAGTTCTGCGATCTCACAGTTCCAACCAGTGCCGCCCCCCGCCCTCGGGCAATCGGCTTCCTTCCTTCACAAGCACAGCGCACCCCTGATTCCACTCACAGCCTCTGACAGCACAGAGGACTGTCCCCCGCAAGTCTCCTGACCTCCACTGCTGGCAAGCGGCAGGCCCACCGAGATCCCCAATCTTAACTCTGAGGCCTTGTCTCGGAACTCCATGCTCCGTATCCAACTTCTCAAACAGGTCGCCTGCTTTATCCTAAGCCGAGACATTACCGAAAGTAGAGCCTTGCGGGGTACAGGGTAGGGGGCGCCCCAGGCCTGTGGGCTTGGCACAGCTGGGGGGTCTCGGCTCAATACCAGCTCTGTGGGCCCCACTTCCCGCCCATCGTAATAGAAATGAAGGTCACTTTGCTCTCCACTGCCACAGCGTCCAGCGCTAAGGGACGGTGCCCACACGGAAGGTGGAGGAGGCTCCGTGGGGGGTCCCACTCCTAGATGACCACGTCGATTGCCCCCAACCCCGCATGCACGTGTCTCCCCACGAGGGTGGAGTCTGCCCCTCCCTCCCTACGACCCCGCCAGCCTGAATGCCTCGCTCCACCAGTAGAACAGGGCAGAAGTGTCTGAGCCAAAGTCCTCTCCCGCCAGGGCCCCGGAACCCTCCCTCCAGGCAGCGCCTTGCCGCAGAAGAAGCCGGGCTGCTTAGAGCCGCCATGCCGCAGGAAGCCTGAGCCGGCCAGGTGGGGCCCTGGGATGCGTCAGCAGTGAAGACAGCGGAGGGCCCAGGACAGCCAGCGCCCAGCTGAGGGTGAAGAGGCCGCCTCAGCTGACCCCACAGGGGTCAGAGATGAAGCCCCCAGCAGAGCACTCCTTGATCCTGACCCACAAAATCACGAGCGAATGACAACTGTGATTTGAAGCCACCAGGTGTGGGGTGGTCTGTTATGCAGAAAGCAGAAGCGCGGGAGAAACAACAGGGGACGAGGGCGTGGGGGCCCGTGACACCCGCACGAGGCCGCAACTGCCGCCTCTGGGCTGAGGTCCTGTGAGTCCCCCCGGCCAGCTGGGGGGAAGGGGGTTGGGAGGGAAGCTGGGTGGACTTGGGTCCCGCCACCACCACCTCTGACTGTGCAGGAAGCCATGGGGACCTGCCAGGTGCGAGCATGTCTGTTCCCACCAGCATCCTGGCCCTGGGGAAATATCCACAGCGTGGCCTGGGGACCCCCTGGAGCAAACCATGGGCCTGAGCCGGACCCCACTGACCTCCGGGAGCCCTGCTCTGGCTGGAGGGCCATGGTGACATTTCAGGCCTCCTGTGATCAGAGTCAGTTCAGAGCCAGCACCCAGCGGTCCCCAAATTTCTGGTTACTTCCTTTTCCCCAGGATGCTGCACACAGCCTCCGCTCAGGACTCAGAGGAGCTACGGGGACCAGGGCAGCGGGGCCACGTCCACCCCGGTAGCCCACCCGGCCTACTTTGCTCAGCCTCCCAGCTCCCCTGCAGAGGACGCTGGGGCCACACCCAGCCAGAGCCAGGAGGGAGACCACGGTGCAAGGCCACTGCACGCTGCACCCCAGCCCCAGTTCCCAGGGCAGCTGCTCCCATCCTCACACATCGCGTTAAACCTCTCCGTGCACCCCACAATACACACAGACACACGTGGACACACACACACACACACACACACACACACACGGCTCACGGGCCGGCCCCGCACTGCCCTCCTTCCTCTCCAGGTCACACTGGGCCTGCCAGAGGGACCCCTCGGCCTCATGGCCAGCTCCGCCCCCCCCCCCCCCCCCCCCCAAGCCCAGCCCCTGCCCACCCCGACAGCGGCAGGAGCGTCTGATGCTCGCACGCCGGAAGCTGGCAGAGCCGCCCGAACTCACAGCAGTGTGGCTGGTCACGCTGTTTTGTGAGAGTTTTCTCTCCCGCGGAAGAAGCAGGCAGAACCGTGTCTCACTTATTTTTTGACGCTGAGGTAGTAAAACGCAGTGGCTGCAGCCCCCAGGAGGCAGAGAGCAAAGATGTGCCCGGCGGACGGGTGGGGAATCGTCTTTCGTGGCCACATGTGGCCTGGACGATTCCGTCAGGGAAGCTGAGCAGAGCCACGGGTTTGGTGACAGCTTCCTTCCGTCCTGGCCTCTGGCCCTCCAGCCTGGGGCAGGGCAGCGGGACCCACAGGACCCTGGTTCTTGGTTCCCAGGCAGGCGGCACAGTCCCCCTGCCCCCGGGGGCTAGGCAGGCTCTGTCCCAGTCTGCCCTGCCCCTCTGCCCTGCCAGAGGAGCCCCCGGGTGCGGGTGGGGCGGGGCTGTGTCTGGAGGGAGCACAGGCTCCAGCGCTCACCCTGGCCCCTCTGACTGCCCCCCGGACCGCACCGTCCTCGAGGGACCCCACAGCTCTCCAGGCCCTGAGGAGCCCCCACATCCGTGGTCTGGGGTCAGCAGGCCCAGTGGCCGTGCCCTGGACCCAACAGCACCCAGTGTGGCGTCGGCGCTCAGCAATCACGAGCGCTTGCCCCTGGTTCCCTCACTGGACCCTGCTGTAGCCCAGAGAGAAGCTATCACGGGAATTACGGTCCCCCTTTGTGGACACAGTTTGCAGAACGAAGACACCAGTGTCGGCGTCTTCCTCAGGTGGGTGGTGTGGCCCCAGGTCCCAGGTGGAAACTGCCTCACGGGGGGGTTAAACTCCGAAGGGTATTCCCGCAGTGTGAGAGTGCCCCAGTGTGAGAGTGACCCCAAAGTGTGAGTGCCCCAAAGTGTGAGGGTACCCCAATGTGAGGGTGCCCCCCAGTGTGAGGGGACCCCAATGTGAGGGTGCCCCCAGTGTGAGGGTACCCCAAAGTATGAGGGTGACCCCCAGTGTGAGGGTGCCCCAGTGTGAGGGTGACCCAAAGTGTGAGGGTGCCCCAGTGTGAGAGTGCCCAG
>RJWJ010016239.1:0-34814 GCA_004363605.1 Indri indri
ATTTTGAGAGGGAGGGAATGGTCAGCTGTATCAAATGCTCCTGAGAGATAAAATAAAATAAGGACTAGTAACTAAGCACTGACTCTGGAAAGCTGTATCTCTTAATAATGGCTGATTCAGTGGAAGACCAAGGAGAGCACAGGAGGTGAAAATGTGATTCACCTAGTAAAGACAGGTCTTTAGAAAAGTTTTCTATGAAGAGGAGCAGAGAAAAGAGGCATTGACTGAAAAGGGACATGGGATTTGTTTTTTTACTCTTAATATGGACAATATTTAAGAATGGAGAGAAAAGAAAATGCAAGACAGAAAGTAGATATTTGTGGTAGCAAACGCCTTATGCAAATCAGAGGACAGAACCTAAAAAACACTAGAAGGGCTGATCATAGACACAAGGAAGGATACTTCATCTGCCATGGTAAGAGGCAAAGCAGAGTATTTATTACAAGTAGAAACGTTAAACAGAATTCAAAATAGGTAAGAAAACCAACCCTTCTTTAGGAGATGGGAGATGTAAAGTTTTGAAAATCTAAAATAGGTCCTATAAAAACTGAAGTCATTCTTTACATGGGAGGCTGAGGTGGGAGGATTGCCTGAGCCCAGGAGTTTGAGGTTAGAGTAAGCTATGAGTGCTCCACTGCATTCCAGCTTGGACAAGACCCCGTTTCTAAAAATAAATTAATTAATTGCATGGTAAAATGATAGGGTTTAGTAAACAACAGAAACAGATCACCACTTACCTTCCTATAAGCTGGAGAGAAGCTCACCTGTGTATTTATCATGCTAACCTACTACAAAAGCTGCAAGTCGACAACTGATCTATACACTGCATATGTCACCAGGAATCTGAAATATATTAGAGAAGTGGCACACACACACACAAACACCACGGACCCTTCTCCTTAAGAGAGGAGACCAAGTTCTCTTATATGTCTCTGAATTCCTCATTCCTGGCACAGGGCTAGCATTCGAGAAATGTTTATTAACTAAGTAAGGATACAAACAAAGCACTACAGAAGGACAGAGGAGGAAGCAACCGATACTTGAAAAAGGAAATACCAGAAAGGGACTTTCAGGTGTAACATTTAAACTTAGCCTTAAAAAACATTAAGTATTTCCCCAGAGTTAGGGGAAAAGGATGCAGGGGGAGGGAGGGGGGAGATATGAGGCATGGAAATAAATGGTACATTCGGTTCCATATTTATGGTGGGTAAGTGTCAGATTATGAAGACCTCTGTTTAGCCTAGCTGACAATTATTCATTCTACCAATATTTACCAAGGGCTATTATGTGTCCAGTATTGTTAGCACCTAGCACAATAATGGGAAAAAAAAAAAAACAGTTTTTGCTCTCATGAACCTTAAAGTCTCATCCACTGATTCCTTTACAATAAAGGCTATAGATCCCTCATCACACCTGGCACTGTATTTCTTACAATTAGTATTTGTCTAACTGAAATTTGGTATTTCAAAAGGGACAATTCAACATGAATAAGTTCAGGAAGGAACAAAAACAAAGCAGTCCATACCTCTTTGCAACTGGAGAAAAATACAATACTCTTCTTCTTCAGATGGCTTCTCAAAAAGGAATAGAGCACACTTACTTTTTGCTGCAGCTCACAAACTATGTAGTTCTGTTCCAAAGTGGCAGGGGTGCTAGTGGAATTAAGGGGAGAAGAGACATTAAATATATGTCATGTTGGTAACTTTGAAAGCCAGACCAAAAAAGGAAGTTTTAATAGTGGCACATCTCAAACAAATTTCCTATACGCATACACCAAAAAAAAAAAACTTTCTCTATTATCCTTAGGAAATGAAGTCAATGCATGACTTTAAAATACATTCAAAATCTCTTACAGATTACATGTCAAAAAAAATAACATGTAAACAGTGATTACCTCTGAAAATGCAGTGTCAAGGATCAAGTAATAAGGGGCATGAAAGAATTTGTTGAACACTGAATGGAATTGGAGACCATTCTCCTAAATGACGTATCGCAAGAATGGAAAAACAAACACCACATGTACTCACTATTAAACTGGAATAACCAATCAGCACTCATGTGTACAGATGGAAGTAAAATTCAATGGAAATCATGCAGATGGGAGGGGGCTGGGTGAAATCACACCTAATGAATACAATGTACACTATCTGGGTGATGGACATACTTATACAAGCTGTAAAAAAGCAATCCAGGTAACCAAAACATTTGTACCCCCATAATATTCTGAAATGTAAAATATTAATAACTGCCTACCGTCGTAAAAAACAAAAAAGAAATTTGTTGAACTGATGACAGTGTTCTACACCTTATTAGGGCTTGGGTTACAGAGATATACACATTCATCAAAACACAAATGTATACTTAAAATTTGCATATTTCATTGTATGTAAGTTCTATACCAAAAGATAAAACCTGTACAAATATTAAACTCATTAGTGATATGCGTGCCGAAGTATTTAGGGAAAGTATACAGATATCAGCAATTTACTCTGAAATACATCAAAAATTAGATGATATACAGTTAGAGGAATGAATAAATGCAAATAAATGGATGCTACCATTTGGTAGGTATAATGTGTTTATTGTAAAAGCCTTGTAATTTACTGCATGTTTGAAACTTCATTATAAAATGTTGGAAAGAAATACATATGCATTTTCTCTTTAATAAACCTATTTTTAGGATTCTATTACAATACTTTGGTTAAAAAAAAACAAAATATATGGCATTATTTATAAAGCAAAAAAAGATGAAAATCAACCCCAATGTCCATCAATAGGGAACTCCCAGAATGAACTATTACACATCCACACAACTGTATCATACAACCATAATTAAATGAAAAATCTATTCATATATTGCTATCAAGTCATCTCTAGGATATATTGTTAATGAAAGAGGCATATAGCTGAATAGTACATAAAATTTGGTAACATTTATTAGGGTGTGGATATACATTATATATTTATATATGCATACACATGCCCACCTGTTGTTTTTTTTTTTTTTTGGAAATAGACTCTCACTCTGTTGCCGTGGTGTCAGCCTACCTCACAGCAACCTCAAACTCCTGGGCTCAAGCAAGCCTCCTGCCTCAGCCCTCCAAGTAGCTGGGACTACAGGCACATGCCACTACGCCAGGCTAATTTTTCTGTTTTTAGTAGAGCCAAGGTCTCACTCTTGCTCAGGCTGGTCTCAAACTCCTGACCTCAAGCAATCCTCTTGCCTTGGCCTCCCAGAGTGCTAGGATTACAGGTGTGAGCCTCTGTGCCCATCGCCGGGTGTTTACACTGAGGAAAAGAAGGGGGCAGCAACCCAAAAACTAGAAGTTAATTGGTTTTAGATATGACACCAAAGTCATGATCCATAAAAGAATAGATAAGCTGGACTTCAGTAAAATTAAAAATTTCTGATCTGTGATACAGTGTCAAGAGAATGAAAGGACAACCTACAGAATGGGAAAAAATATTTGCAACAAGACATCTGATAAAGGACTGTTCTCCAAAATACCCAAAGATCTCAAATTCAACAATAAAAACGGAAACACCCGAGTTAAAAAAAAAAAAAAAAAAGATGTTGGGGCAGGGGCAAAAATCTTGACAGACACTTCCCCAAAGAGGACATACAGATGGCAGGTGGGCATATGAAAGATGCTCCACATCATATGTCATCAGGGAACTATAAATTAAAAGCATGAGCTGCCACTACACAGTTATTAGAATGGTCAGTATCTGGAAGAGCGATAACACCAAATGCTGGCGAGGATGTGGAGCAACAAGAACTCTCATTCACTGCTAGCAGGAATGCAAAATGGTACAGCCACTTTGGAAAACAGTTTGGTAGTTTCTTACAAAACCAAACATTTTTACCATCTGGTACAGCAATTGTGCTCCTCGGTATTTACCCAAAGGAGTTAAAAATGTATTCACACAAAAACCTGTACACGGATGTTTACTGCAGCTTCATTCGTAATTGCCAAAATTTGGAAGTAATCAATATGTCCTTCAGTAGATGAATAAATAAACTGTGGCATATCCAGATAATGGAATATTATTGAGCACTGAAGAAATATGCTATCAAGCTATGAAAAGACATGGAGAAACCTTAAATACATATTACTAAATGAAAGAAGCCAGCTGGGTGCGGTGGCTCATGCCTATAATCCTAGCACTCTGGGAAGTCGAGGCAGGAGACTTGCTCAAGTTCAGGAGTTCAAGTCCAGCCTGAGCAAGAGCAAGACCCTGTCTCTACTAAAAATACAAAAATTAGCCTGGTGTGGCGGCACGTGCCTGTAGTCCCAGTTACTAGGGAGGCTGAGGCAAGAGGATCCCCCGAGTCCAGGAGTTTGAGGTTGCAGTGAGCCATGATGATGCCACTGCACTCTACCCTGGGCGACAGAGCAAGACTCTGTCTCAAAAAAAAAAAAAGAAAAAAAAGAAAAGAGAAGCCAATATATTATATGATTCCAACTATATGATATTCTGGAAAGAAAACCATTAAGACAGTAAAAAGATAAGTGGAGAAAAATGGATATGGACAAAGAAGTAGAGCACAGTATTTTTAGGGCTGTGGAAATACTGTACGATACCATATAGTAGACACAAATTGTCCAGACCCGTAGGATGCACAACACCAAGAGTGAACCCTAATGTAAACCATGGACTTCAGGTGATAAGGCTGCATCAATGTCGGTTCATCCATTGTGGCAAATGTGCTACGCCAGCGGGGGTGCTGATAATGGGGGAGGCTGTGCCTATGTGAGGACAGGGGGTATGTGGGAAATCTCTATACCTTCCTCTCAATTTTGCTGTGAACCTAAAACTTCTCTAACATAATAGTCTTTAAAAAATAAATAGGTCATATTTATAGGAGTTTATGGAAAAACAGAATGAAGCTTTACAAAAGAAAACAAATGAGCCCAAATATGTATCAAGTTGATGGATTAATGACAAAGGAATTCTCTCAAAAGAATTCGTTGCATCTTTATTGGGATAGCTAAGGAAAAAAAATGCAGGAATCATTTTTTTTTTTAGGAATCAAACTTCTATAAGTAATCACATTATTAGCAATGTTGGTTATTTTCCTGAAACTATTTTAGATGTACTGACTGATAAATGGAATAAAAGTCTTTAGGAATGAAGATGTTTAGCTTAAGAGATACATGTGAAAAAAATGAGGCTGAGTTTTAAAAACCTTGTAATCCTAAATTTGATTTGTAAGCGTCATTGTGAACTCTCTAAAAAAAAGTCTGTCCACTGAAAAGCCTAACACAATGACCATCCCCACTAGCACTTCTTGGCATACAGCCTTTAAATAATATATCCTGCTAAAAGGATTTTATAAGAGCTGGAAATATGTAAGAGAAGCGTAGAACACCAGAAAGCAAGGAGTCCCAAGACTACTGAGATGTGTCTTAAGGATCCAGGTAACAACTTCAAGCATCTCCTACTAGATAAGTCTGGGACAACGCAAGACAGTATTAAATATAATTTCTACTGACTGAAGGATATAAAAAAAGTTTAAATCCATGAGTTAAATAGTATTAATTTATCATTAATTATCATCAAATCTGAGTTCATTCTGATAACCCCAAAAACATTTTTTAAAAAACCCACAAACACTGCTCACCTTCAGAAAATGCTAGGGAACCAACTCAGTCTTAAAGCCGATAAAAAGAATAAAGCATTGATTCTGGTATTCTGGCTTTCCTGTAAGAACCGTATCTCAGATAATTACATAGCTCCCACAGGAAAGTTGTTTAATATGAAAGTATCTAAGCTAGGGAAGAAATGATAGAATTAAAATATAATTTTCTAAACCCTAATGAAATAATGGAGCCCAGCAATAATTTCCATCAGTTGCTAAAATGAAAAGATTAAAAACCTAGTGGTTCCTGCCATAAAGAAGCTGCTCATATCAGATTAACCCTTTAACCTAGAACACTCACCATAAAAGGTGGAATAAATTTTAAAAAACACAAAGATTAAAGACATCAGAGAGCAGCCAAGGCAGCCTGGACTGCAAGTGCTAAAGGAGAAAATGGAAATGCCCTAAGGCAACCCCTATATTAACCTCACTTCCCCCCACTCCAAATCATCTTATTGCAAGACAGGAGAGAGAAAAAGTGGTAGCCTTAAGGCTAACCATGTCACTCCCAGATCCCAGAGCCAAGAAAAACTGAATGTTAAAATTGTTTATACAATTTACCTTTAAGGAGTATGCCAACTCCTAGCCTGAGCACATACAAGGCAAAATGAGGAGAAACAAAAAGCAACAACTGGGAAGCTACAGAACTAAGCAGAGACTCTGGCAGTCTCACAATGGTACGAGGTTCAGAGCCTGGCAAGGTAGAAAGGCTCTGGTAGATATCTCAGTCTTTTACTTGAGACCCTGACAAGGGCTATGCCCTGTGTGTCAGGGCTACACCCCAAATCTAGTGGCACAACGGAAACAGTATAGCCCTAAACTCTAATCGCCAGACTAGACCAGATCAAACTAACCTGAACTTACGACATTTGCCTGCCAAGAAAAAAAAAAAAAATTATTTTCAAAGGTCAAAGGAATAAAAGCGCTCTCAGATGACTTTAAAAGAAGTAACAGAACCTGGAGCACAACAAATCTAAAAAAACTACCAAGACAGCCTTCAAAAAAGAAAAGAAAGAAAAGTCAAAACAATGTTTCACTAACAAACATGCACTAAAAAGAAATTTTTAAGCAAAAGAATTCTTAAATGTAAGCATGACAATGTAAGAATAATTTTGGATAAGTCTAAATATTGATGTTTCAAACAGTAAGTGATTTATGGGGCTTAAAATACGGGTGGAATTAAAATACTTGATAATGAAGAACAGGGTTAGGAAGACGTAAAGGGACCTAAGTAATAGGTAAATTAAATGTCAAAAGCAATTATCATACCAGATAAAAACAATATGCTACTCACAAAGACAAATCTAAAAACATAGGATAAAAAACAATGTAGAAAGTAAAATGATGGGAAAAAATTCACTGTGCAAACACTAACCAAAATAAAATTGCTATATGGAGACTAGTATCAAACTAGACTTACGGGCAAAAAGTATTAGTAAAGATAAAACATTTTATAAATATTAATATTTCAAATTAATAGATGTAATACTATATTTGTGGGTACCTAATAACATAAGCTCATAATATCTCAGATTTAAAATTTTTTATAATTCACCAGAAATTTCAACTTGTAGTCACTGGAAAACAGCAAGTCACTATGGCCCAAAAGCACAATCTTTCAAAAATTAAATTAGAAATACCAGTAGTCTACGGAAAGCAACATAAAGAAAACACTGGCATACTTTCTCTAAGAACTCTCTGACTTACAACTTCAGAAAGATCTAAACTTTAATTTTCAAGTCCTTCACAGTTTGAGAGTAGATATTCTCTAACACCTTAAAATATTCTTGATTATAATATCTCATGGGGTATCAACCACACTGATAAGTTGCTAAAGGGGAAAAGGCAATATTGACATCAGACAAAATTCCTAAGAGCATTTGCTTTTTTACAATGTCTCCTGTGAATCTGGAATTACAGAGTACTCCAGCCATCATCATATAACCTGCAGTTTTGTAAATTATGTCGCTACATGTCTGCCTACAATTTTCCACAAGCCACATTTTTACAAGTGATGTAACTGGGTTTCAAAAATCCTTTGTGAAATATCAAAGTTTTCTGCATTCAGTCTTTTCTAAAACTATGATCTACAAATAAGCAACTCTTGTCTACAAAAATTGGGGACAGTGAAAATACGTATAATTACTTTACATAAGTTATGAAGGCCTTTACAGACCATCTAATAATTAAAAAGTTTAAGTCTAATGAATTTTGAAAATACGCAGGAGGCAAACAGCAAAAAGGAAAAAAAGAAAACCAAAAAACCTGGACAGTCTTTACATTATCAAAAGTTTCAATAGCTATCTCAACACAACTTTAAACAGACCAATGTCTACTCTACAGTGAGCCAAGGAAAAAACTATACCTCAAAGTATCTCTTGCTATTCCAGTCCCAAGTTCTTGATAGCCAACATTACCAATACTCAGTATCTCCAAAGTTTACTCATTAGCATCACCTAGAAGCATAGAGTCTGCCCTCTCCCACTCAGGCTTTTTAATCTTAGATAGCTTTTGAACAAGGTCAAGGTGGGCCTCAATACCCATATTTTCTATATTTAAGGATTTTCCATTGTGATGACACAATTTATTTTCCAAATCTACTTAGACTAACATTTCATAGCAAGAAGAAATGAAAGTCTTAAGATATAAATAACAGTAGAATTGAATTCATATTGATATCTTCAACACGGAATCCAACTTATATTCACTGGAAGACATTTCTCTTGGACATCTGCAGTGATTCATACCAAATACATATGCTTCCAATTGTCAGACCAAAATACAATTTAAAACACATTTCCCCAACCATTTGTATATCACAAACATATACCTTTAACACACGCTACTCTCCAGTTTTAAGTGAAACCAAGACAAATAACATTTACTAGAATTTTAAACCAAAAATTATGTTGCTAAATATTAATGCATTTGATAAAAATGTGTTCCAGAGCACATCAGTACTGCATAATCCTACCAAAGAGAATGATTCTGTACCCAAGCAATTTTGGTAAATGTAGCAAGCGATATTCCACCTTCCACTTCTTTGGACAATCACAATGTCCATGAAAACATTAAAGGTTCTGAGAAAGAAAAGTAAACTGTTTCACTCTGACTCAACATTTGCTATCTCATCCCTTCTCCCCTCATTATGGAAAGGTAGCTGGTGAATGGTAAAATATCAGTTAACATCTTACAGAAAAATATTTGTCCCCCACACCACATTTTGGGAAATGCTGCATTATTCTGACATTTAACAGTATATCCAGAATTTGAGTAATTTTAACTGATATGTTTACTATGCTTTGCACATCCAGTAACACAAAGTATCTTATTTCTCAGAAAATATAAGTATAAAACATCAAATCCTTAAACTAAAAAAAAGAATATTGATTTTGATTGAATAATAGAGTACATACCTATATTTTGCTCTTTCATGGACCCAGACATACTCAGGATCTTTCAAACTCAAGCGTGCAAGGTCCTTTACAGATTTGGTTTGTGTTGCTGAAAATAGTAAAGTCTGACGTTTCTTGGGGAGATTTTCAATAATCGCATTCATGGTATCAGCAAAGCCCATATCCAAGATTCTATCTGCTTCATCAAGAACTAAAAAAGGAAAATGCAATGAACTACTATACATTAGATTAATGCAATGTGATATCCTGGACTGGATCCTAAGACAGAAGAGAGACAATAATGGAAAAACTGGTAAAACCTGAATAAAGCCTGAAAGTTATACAATGTACCAATGTTAATCTTAGCTAAAAGTACCATAGTTAACGTGAGACATTAACACTGGGGGAACTGGGTGAAGGATATACAGGAACTCTATCACTGCAACTTTTCTATAAATCAAAAATACTCAAAAATACTGATTTTAGATAGTATCACCAAGCAAAAAAAGAAAAAGTTCACTGAAAAGATGCCAATTTGACCATTCGAAGTGATCAGAAGTGGGCATTACTTAAAGAAGTCTTGGCAATGGGCCAGTCAGGGTAGCTCACACCTGTAATCCTAGTACTTTGGCAGGCTGAGGTGGGAGGAATGCTTAAGGCCAGGAGTTCGAGACCAGCCTGAGCAAAAGCAAGACCCTGTCTCTACAAAAAATAGGAAAATTAGCCGGGTGTGGTGGCACACACCTGTAGTCCCAGCTACTTTGGGAAGCTGAGGCAGGAGGATCGCTTGAGCCCAGGAGTTTGAGGTTGCAGTAGACTATGATCACGCCACTGTACTCTAGCCTTTAGCCCCAGAGATAGAGCAAGACCTTGTCTTGACCAAAAAAAAAAAAAAAAGTCTTGTCCATGCCTAATACTGAAGTGCCTAATTTCATATACAAGAGTACATATGTTCTTTTGATTAAAAAAAGACAGACAGGCTAGTTGTATTCTCTGGGTTTAGAGCCCAAATGCCAAAAAATTTCAAGTTATTTCTCAGTTTTTAATTATAACATTTATCCAACATAAAATTTCTATCATTAAAATTTATGAGGGCTCTGTCCTAAGCCTGAACTTTTTTCATTAGAAATTCATTAGACTCACCTAACATTTGGAGATTAGTAGCATGAAAAGATACTGTTTCATCCATGTGTTGAAGAAGCCGACCTGGTGTGCACACAAGTATATTTATGTTGTTGATCCTCTCGGCCTCATGTTTCAGATCCTGAAAACAGTTGTTTCTTTTAATTACAGACACATCATTCTGAGCAGCCTATGTACCAAAACTACAAAAACCATTTGCATGTGGCATATCATAGCAGTTTAGAAACTCTTGGAAATAGACATAACTTCTCCCTTCAATATTTGCAGCATATCCAAATTTCTGTGCTAAATTAAGTCTTTAAGTAAAGACAAAGAGCTCAGAGTTCTTCTATATTCTTAATCATATCCAGGATTTTGAGGCCAAGAAAAAATAATCACATGAATGCTCCAAGTCATGATTTCCTATTGGGTCTGTCAGAACTAACTTAAAAACTGAAATTACTCCTATTTTTTAAGTCAGGATCCAGGGGCATTGAACAGACTCTGACACCACTCACTGCACTTTGAGGACTGGAAAAAAAGAGCCAAGTTTTCCATATTTTAGAGCTACTCTCCTTAAGAACTGCAAAATGTTGTTAACTGTTAAGTTGGTTGACAGGTACATGAGGGTTTGTGGTACTATTCTTTCTTTTGTGTACGTTTGCTTAGAAATTCAAGAAGTATTTATCCTCACAGTCTAGAGAAGGCTCTAGTAGACGCAGGCATTCCAGATGTATTACACTACAAGGAAGAACAAAAGTTGAACAGCAGGTCTTATAACCTAAAATAAAAATTCCTCAAAACAATCTACCTTCCTTTCTTCTGCTGCTGACATAGCAATGTTCTCGATTATTCAATCTCTTAGATACCTTACTAGAAGGTACTAGTTCTCATATTGAAATGTTGTATCTCCCAATGGATATTAATGAATAGGTAGGTTTACAAGATAATTAGAGTAAATCTGTCTCGGAGGGCCTAATCAATTCAGATACCCTGACAAAAACAGACTTTCTGGTCCAACAAAATTGACAATCAGACTCTAGGTGACAGTGACCACACCAAGGTGCTACCACCCCATGAGGCCCTGTATAGGAGGTCAGTCTGTTCAAATGAAGTCACCACTCCTTCCTTGTCAACTGCCACAGTACTCTGACATAGGTTAAAGAAGGAGGAAAGACAAAAGAGCACACCTTTCCACCAATGATGAGAGCAGCTGAAAAGTCATGATTTTTTCCTACTTTTCGGAGAACTTCAAAGGTCTGATAGGCTAGTTCTCTCGTAGGTGATATTATCAGAACTCCCAGGCCATCTGTTGAGGTCCACTGCAGACGATATAAGGCTTCCAACACCTCAAAAAAAAACAGCAAAACTCATGTTAAATCCTTAGAGAAGTCAGCTTTTTGACCTGCATCTAAAGCTTGCCCCTCCAAATCAAAGGAGCTTTCCAAGCAGAAGGCATACCACTCAAGTTTTATCCAATCCAAAAGAAGAGATTTTGTTTTTCTTCTATCCATCAGAATCATCTACCCCCAACTCAGAGGGAAGGGAAAAGAAGTCCCATAACAGTTCAGCTGCTGCCAGAGCCATGCAATCAGAACATTGGCTATCAGTGAAAGGTATGTACAGCCCACAGATCATTAAAACACAAAAATATTTATCATTTTTTGAATAGCTACATTAAAATAAAGTCCCATCTATATAGCTGCTATACTTATATAGTGACTGAATTCTCTAATTGTAGAGAGAAATTGCTTTTTAAAAAAAAGGAAAAAAGCACTAGGATTTAAGAGAAAAGTAATTTTGCAATATTTGGAACAAAAACTAAAATGAGATTTTTCTGAAATAATCATTTTATAGGAATGAAAAATTGAGATAAACTGCATAACTGAGACGTAAGTGAACCTCTAAGAAGCACTACTGTTTTACTACTGTAAAAGACAGGTATCGATTCCCAGAAAATTCAACAAATGCCCAAAGCTCCTTAAACTGAGCATATTTCAGCTTTATACTAAACAAGTGGCAAGTATTATATAAATGGCACTGGCAAGCTCACAAGGGTGATAGCAGGAACATCTTCCCACCAGCCCTATTACAGGGAAGAACCATTCTGACCCACCACACTGGAGAATCCCACTTCCATCAGATTGTAATGACTTGTCAAGGCACAATAATTCATTCCTTCAATAAGTTACTGAGTGCCTGCCACATGCAAAGCCCTGTGCTAGGACCCGGGGAATATGGTACAGAATAAGACAGATATGGCTACTGTGTAATAAAGCTTGCATTCTATCCAGGGAAATCTAACATGAAAACAACTCTTTATATAATTTATTTGCATCTAGGCGCAGGATGTTATAGAATTATATAATAGAGAATCTGAACCGATATGAATAATATACTTACTGGAACAAGGAAAGCCAAAGTCTTGCCAGATCCAGTTTTGGCAGCTCCAAGTACATCTTTACCCTGCAAAGCCAATCCAATGGTCTGCTTCTGTATCTCAGTTACCAAACGGTACTGGGCTTCTTGCAAACCTGACAAAGTGGAGGGGAGAATGATACTTCAGAAAATCCCTGTAGGACGGTGTTTCAGGCTGAGTGTCCTCCCCAAAGTTCCTATGTTTAAGTCCTAACCCCCAATACCTCAGACTATATTTGGAGACAAGGCCTTTGAAAGAGGTGATTAAGTTGAAGGGAGTCCCTTAGGGTGGGCTCAATCCAACACAACTGGTGTCTTTATAAGAAGGAACCTGAACAAAGAGACACCAAGGGTACACATGCACAGAGGAACAAACATGTGAAGAGGCAGCAAGTTACTATGTGATCCAGCAATCCCACTCCAGGTATATATCCAAAGGATAGGAAATCAGCATGTTGAAGAGCTATCTGCACTTCACGTTCATTGCAGCATTATTCACAATATGCAACATATGACATCAACCTAAGTGTCCACCAATGGATGAATAAAGAAAATGTGGTATATATACACAATGGATTATTCTTCAGTCTTTAAAAAAGAAATCCTGTCATTTGCAACATGAATGAACCTGGAGAACATGGTGTTAAGTACAATAAGCCAGGAACAGCAGCACAAATAACCACATGATCTCACTTATATGTAGAATCTAAAAAATGGGAATTCATAGAAACAGGAATAGAACGGTGGTTACCAGAGGCTGGGAGGGAGGGGAGATTGGGAAGGTGTCGGTCAAAGGATAGAAAATTTCAGTTAGGAGGAATAAGTTCAGGAACTATATTGTATAGCACGGTGACTATAGTTTATTACAACATACTGTGTACTTGAAAATTACTAAGAGTTGATTTTAAGTGTTCTTACCACAAAAAAAGTATGAGGTAATAGACCACATACATGTTAATTATGTTCCATGTTAATTAGCTTTATTTAGCCACTCTGCAATGTATACATATTTCAAAGCATGTCATACAATGAACATATACAATTTGTATTTATCAAAAAAAAAAAAAAAGCAGCAAGAGGGTGGCCATACCCAAGCCAAGGAGAGAGGCCTGGAACCTTCTCTCATGGCCCTGAGAGAAAACCAACTCAGCCAGCACCTTGATCAGGGATTTCCAGCCTCCAGAACTATAAGAGAGTAAGTTTCTTTTGTTTAAGCCACACAGTCTGGTATTTTGTTATGGCAGCCCTACCAAACAAATACAAGCAAAAATATACTTTTGTTTGCTCCCTTATTTTAACTAACACAGTTAGATTTCATTTTAATTATTCAGTGGCTCCTGGAATCTTGTGTTTTTTTTAACTAACGTTCTTTAGCCACTCCAGGTAGAATGAAAACGACAAACTGTTAGATGTAAATACTACTTATTTTTGTTGGTCTCATGATATTAAAATTTATCAAAATTAGATTTTTCAGGTTAAACTCTAAATCTTCTCCCACTTACCGAAAATGCCAAGAAATCCAATGACACATCCCAAGATCACCACATACCTACCTTTCAATGTTTTTTTAGACAAGGGGAAATCTGAAAATCTTGTAATTTCATTCACATTTATCTGGAAAAGAAGGGAAAAAGGGAACACTGTGAGATATGACAAAATAACCTATTGGATAATTCCTTTGTTTCGCAATAAAACCATTTTTTCTCTACACTGTACTGCCTAGCTCATCCTTCATACTGTGGGATTGAATTCAATCATCACTTCTAATTAAAAGTTATCATTCCTTCTGAAAGGAAATATACCTTGAAAAAGCTGTCCTAAATCAAATATAAATTTGTAACCACTTCAGTTGATAAGAAAAAAATTCACTCAACACACACACGAGACACACATTACCACCTTGAACATTCTTTATCTACAAAATGTTAACACAGTCATGGCCAACCACATCAATTTTAGGAGGAAAATTTACTTTCAATCTTCCTTCAAGGGATATCAGTTTAAGAAAAAAGGGACAAAATGACTACAGACCACAGACCATGCTAAAAATAGTTCCATATACACATCTTGGAGAAAAGGTTGAAAGTGGCTGGAGAAATATATCATGTTAGCACAAACCTTTCAAAGATTTAACCGTAAATCAGTGGCCTATGAAATCCCACCTGACAACTGTTCATTCTGGGGTATACTGAAAGAGGGGTATTATTTCACAAATAATCAGGAGAAAATGTATATCGTGCTTTGAAGCCACAATAAGGAATATTTTGCTCTTTAACTTTACGTTATTCAAATGTTCATTACCTATGTTCTTGATTAGCATAAACCCAATTTTCCAAATTTCACTTCAGCTGCTCAGGGGAATTATTTTATTACAGATGCTGAATGCAGGAAGAACTCTGCTCAGATCTGGGGACATGCTGCCAAATTATTCATGATTCACAAAAGGGAAAAGCTGCATTTGTAAGGCTCATTTGTTTAAATTACACTCTAGGCAGTAAAGTGATGACAGTTGTATTTCATTGTACAATCTACACATCGTCTGTCCCAGGATTCTTAAAGTAGCCCAGGCAGGTTTACTCTTTGCCCTCAAATACTGAGAGCTCAGATATTAAAACATTATCTTAATCCTTGTGAATCATTACAAGTATCATTGGAGAGGAGGCAGAATCAGTGTACTAGCATTAGAAGAATGGTTTATCCAAATAACATCCTGTCCCAGCAAGGAACCTCACACAGAAGATAATCTTCCAAACAGGACATTGAAGTTAGGTGTGGTCCACTCTTGCACTTGTGGTATTGTCAGCTAAACAGTTGTTTTCACAGGGAATGGAGTGCCCACAGTACACCAACAACACACTCTTCAACCCCCAGCCAGAGATACAGCACAGGCAATGCTGGCTCCCCAAACAAAATACTGCAAATCTTCCTAAAGTCAGTTAGCCTCCTAGAGGGAGGTTTAGAAGAATGAAACCGTTCCAGCACCCTACTGTCAACCATTACAATGTAAAACTATACACCATAGTCTCAAAAAGAGGTCTAAGAAAGAAAAGGAAATTTTGATCCTGCTGATGCTCTAGAACAGGGGTCAGCAAACTGCAGCCTACAAGCCAAATCCAATTTGCAGCCTGTTTTTGTAAAGTTTTACTACAGCACAGCTACAACCATTCATTTACATACTGTGATCGCAGTTGTGACTGAGACTGTATGGCCTATAAAGCCTAACATTGACTATGAGCCCTTTACATAAAGTTTGCTGACCTTGCTCTGGAATGTTCTCGGGTACATTCCAAGGAACACTTAGCCACAGCAGGAGAAGGTTATGGTTCCTACAAACAAAATAACACTCTTTCTCCTTCCCTTTATTCCTTTCTTAGAAAAAGAAAAAAAAAAAAATCACTCCTGTCTCCACAATCCTCATACTCCCTCTAAAATCTCTGTAATCATTCTTCCGAACTCAGAGAACAGATATTTCAGGGATGGTCCTTATTAAAGGCTTCCCAATGATGGTGCAAAAGTTAGAAGGGGCAGAAGAGAGAACAGGGTGAGTATCACTTAACCACCCTATTACACTTCTTACAACTCCGATAACATCTATTTCTCACTAAAGTGAATAATGCCTGGAAAAAAAAAAGTATAAAAATTCATAGAATGCAATCAAGAGAAGAAAAGCAACCTGCCTCAAATCGCTCCAGGCCAAATTTTGATTAAAAAAGAGATTAGAATGCAGAGTTTCTATGTAGTGCAGCTGATGAATCCCAGGTGCAGAGAGTTTGAGTCACTCAGCAATAGGGAAAACAATTGCTGAACTCAAACAAATAGCTCAACATTTCTCACTAAACCTCAATCCCCAGTTCTCCATCAGCCCCTCCAACGCGCACCCCACCCCAAAGTGATGGCCTTGGAAATACACCACACAGACCTCCTGCTGCAAAAAGCATAACTGATGGACCGTGCTGGCTGTCACCCCTACAAATCCACCACGAAAAAAACAAGTTTCCCTGGATTACTCCCAGTCAATGGCTGGGCTCAGCGGGCAGTGCTACTACAGGCCTGGGGTTCCTCCCACAGACAACTTTGGAACAAGGACTCCCCCTCAGCCTGACCAAAGCTTTCTTAGACTGCTCCAGTCTGAGACTCTGCCTACCTGCTCCTCCTTCCCTCCTCCTCTCCTTTCCCTCCCTATTCCTACTCCCTCTCCTTCAGCCTTCACAAACATCTCCCCTCAGTAAAGCTCCAATTCACACAATCCCATCTTGGCATCTGCTTCTCAGAGGACCCAAGACCTAGACTATACCAATAGTCTCCTACCTGGTCTCTTAGCCTCCAAAAATTTTATAGCTTAGACATATTCTCCAACTGCCCCCAGAGACTTCTCACTGCTTCCAGATAAGTCTCTTGAGCACAGCCTTTGTGAAAATTTCCAACTGTTACTATAACAAACTACCAAAAACAGTGGCTTAAACCAACACAAATTTATCAACCTTACAGTTCTGGAAGCCAGAAGTCTAAAATGGGTTTCACTTAGCTAAAATCAAGGTGTCGGCAGAGTTGCATTCCTTCCGGTGACTCTAGGAGAGAGTCTGTTTCCTTGCCTTTTCCAGCTTCTAGAGGCTGCTCACATTCCTTGGCTATGGCCCCCCACCTTTTTTTTTTTTTGGAGTCTTGCTCTGTTGCCCAGGCCCACAGTACATAGCTTTCATAGCTCACTGCAACCTCAAACTCCTGGGCTCAAGTGATCCTCCTGCTTCAGCCTCCTGAGTAGCTAAGACTATAGGTGTGCACCATCATACCTGGCTAATTTTTTTTTTTTTTTAATATTTTGCAGAGACAGGAGTCTCACTATGTTGCTCAGGCTGGTCTCGAACTCCCAACCTTCCTGCCTTGGCCTCCCGAAGGATTACAGGCATGAGCCACTGCACCCAGTCCCCGCTTCCATCTTCAAAGCCAACAACAGACTTCAAGTCTTTCTCACATCACTCCGACACTGACTGTTCTGCCCCTCTCTTCCACATTTAAGTACCCTTATGACTACATTGGGCCCACCTGGATAAGCCAGGCTACTCACCCTACTTTAGGGTCAGCTGATTAGCAACCTTAATTACCCTTTTCATCTACCATACTCACAGGTTCCAGGGATTAGGTTGCAGTCATCTTTAGGAAGCCATTATTCTGCTTGCCACAGCCTCCAAAGTCATTCTCAGTCTACCTCCAACCCCACTGATGCTAACTCAGGAACACATGCAACACTACAAGGAGTATGTCCTCCCTTGAAGAACACCATGCATTGTCACATCTCATGTTGCTCTTTCCACCTAGAATGTCCTCACCAATCTTTTCTATCTGGTGAACTCATCAATCAAGAACTAGCTCCACTCATGGCTACCACAAACTACTGGACAGTTTGTATACTACACAAAGACATCTTCTAAGGCTGAAGTACAGGTCTAAAGTCCAGCCCACATTCACCTCCCCAAGCCAACCCCCAGGCTGCAATCACCAGGAAAAAGGGTAGCGTGCCCAGAGGAAGCATGTTTTTCTGATCATCTGGCCAGAAGGTGCTCAGTAGAGGACAACTCAACCTTTTTCCTCCTAATTACACCATCTTCTACCTTCACAGCATGAGTTATGTGCTACATATTTACTATTTACTGCTATAACATTTTGTACATACTATTAATAACATTTGCCAAAAATGCATCAACCCCACCCCACCTCCATCACAGTTGCCTAGGAACCTGGACATGTATTTTTCCCATGTATATTTACACAGGCCTTAACAAGAGCCTGTCTAATTATTTCAAAATGTTTCTGAATCAAATTGCTCAAGATTTCACCAATGAGGCTACCGAACATCACCTATGTACCATGGCTCTGTCATAAAAGTTTCATGCACAAATGCTACAACCTGAGGAGCCATACAGGGACGGCCTACACCTTGGTTACCTGGAGAATAACAAATCTGCTATTCAAATAATTGTATCCTTGCATTGTTAGCAGGCAATTGAGTTCACACTGCATTTATTTCTTGACCAAATCTTAAGAAAATATTTCTAAAAAGAAAAAGAAAGAAAGAAACCAGAACAATGCATAGGGAGATAAAAGCTGCTCCTTCAACTCAATGAAAAGATTGGGATTTAAACATTTGTTTAACTGGCTGAGAGTGGTGGCTCATGCCTGTTAATCCCAGTACTTTGGGAGGCCAAGGAAGGAAGATCACTTGAGACCTGGAGTTCGAGACCAGCCTGAGTAACATTCCAAGACCCCATGTCTACACAAAAAAATTAAAAAATTAGCTGGACATGGTGGCATGTACCCATAGCCCTAGCTACTCGGGAAGCTGAGGCAGGAGTATTGTTTGAGCCCAGTAAGTCAAGGTTACAGTGAGCTACAATAGGGCCACTGCACTCCAGCCTGGGTGACAGAGCAAGACCCTGCCTCTTAAGGAAAAAAGAATTTTTTGTTTAAGAAATGCAGCAAAGTGTAGTGGCTTGAAACTCTGGTGTCAGGCTATGTGGGTTAAAACTCCTTTTTCACTTACTAACTGTTAAATTTGCTCAAATTATTCAACCTTCCTGTGCCTTGAAGTTTCCTCACCCGTACAGTGGGAATGATTTCACATTTGTTGTGAGGATATAGCAAGTCAACATGCATAAAAGTTTGATAAGTATTAGTAATTACTACTGAAACAGGAGACCAAAAAAAATGAGCCAATGCTACCAACTAGAGCAAAGCCACCTGGAAAAGGTCTAGTCTTACAGCAAACAACATCTAAACACTGACTGGGTACCTACTCAAGGACAAGCACTGAACTACCAGCCTCTAGGAAGAGCAAGATGAGTATATCACTGGTGCTGACCTTGAGAGGTTCATGGTCTAGTAGAAGAATTAACAAAGGAGTTAAATTAAGAAGCCAACCATCACAGCCAGGTGATAAATGCTGTAATAAAGGTATCTACAAAATGCTACAGATGCACAGCAGTCCAGACTCTGCCTGGGGAGATTATGAAGAGAAGTTTGAGCTAAATCTTGAAGGACCTATACATGTCCTTAGCGTGAGGAGGATGGGTACACTCACTGCAAGCAGTGGAAACATCAAGTATCAGGAGGAGAAGCACAAGGAGCATGGCCAATTCACAAAACTGCAAGTCGATCCTTCATATATGCCAATCATGTACCGCTTGGTTTATATACATTATCTCATTTGAGCTTTACAACACCCAGAGTGGTTAATAATCTGTTTGTTGAATGAGGAAAAAGAGAGGTTAAGAAACTTGGCTAGTCAATACCTGAACTAAGTGAGATTTAAACCAGGTCTGTTTCACAACAAATATCTTACTCTTTCAGTAGACAAACATGTTGACCCATTGTGTTTGACAATTTTCCTGAAAGTAACTGTGAGCCAAGGAAGGGTCTTAATCGGGTGTAAAATGATTGGATTTTCTTCTTGAAAAGAATCATTGTACCGTAAGTACAGAGGATAAATTAGAAAGGTATAAGGGCCAAATCCCATCAGCCACCTGCTTCACTAATTAAAGTTTTACTGGAACACAATACCCATTCATTTCAGTATTTCCATAGTGGCTTTTGTGTTACAAGGGCACAGCTGAGTAGTTCCACCCTGATGACTGCAAAGCTGAAAACATTCAGTGATCATTTACAGAAAAAGTTTGCTGACCCCTGTGGTAAGCAATAAGTACTATAGTAACCCAGGCAAGAGATGAGGGGGCCTGAACTAAGGCACAACAGTAGGGATAGATGAGCACTTGAGAAATTTAAGCAGCAGAAAAAATCACCAGTGTGATCAAATGGATGGAAGAGTGGGTAAGACAGAAATATCTAGGACTGTTCCTGAGTTTCTAGCTTGACAGTCTGCTTAGACGGTGGAACTAGGCTGCAGCAGGCTAAAAAATGGTCTCTAAATATGTCCATGCCCTAGCCCCTAGAACCTGTGAATGTTACGTTATCTTATATGGCAAAAGTGACTTTGCAGATGTAATTAAAGATCTTGAGACACAGAGATTATTCTGGATTATCTGGGTGGGCCCTAAATGCACCTGCAAGTGTCTTTAAAAGAAGGGCAGAGGTAAACTGACACAGAACAGGAGAAGGCAACATGTCCATGGAGGCAGAAATCAGAGTTATGCAGCCACACGCCAAGGAATGCCAGCAGCCTTGAGAAGCCAGAAGCAGCAAGAAACACATTCTCCCTTAGAGCCTCTGGAAGAAGCATGGCACCGGTGACACCTTGATTTTTGCCCAAACTTATTTCGGGCCTCCAGAACTATGAGAGAAAAATTTCCATTGTTTTAAGCCACCCAGTTTGTGGTAATTTGTTGTTACAATGGCGACTTTAGTTACAGGAATGTTCCACACATTAAATCTGAGTATACTGCACTAGAAGGGGGCAGAGAAGCTGAATGGGTTGGGTGAAGGCCAACAGACATGGGATTTATGGGAAAGGAGGAGGAGAGGAACTGACAGCCCTGGAGACGGGGGATAGATCAACAGGTCAAAGTAATAACTACAAGGACACATCTGGGAACATCAGCTACAATGTGGGGATGATAGGGGACAAAAATAGACCAGCAGTCTAGCTTTTCCACACCAATTCTTCATGGGCACATGAAGCATGTGGAGAAAATGAGATGGTCACAGGAAGCAGGACGGATGATGATGTTGAGGGATAAAGTCTGGCGCAATGGTTAAAAGCAACGAGTTTAGAATTAGAAAGACATGGGTCTAGGTTCCAATTCCACACCACCTACCAAGTGTGAGAGATTCAGACAAGTTTCTCATCCTCTCGGAATCTCAATTTTCTCATCCCTAAAATGGGACTATTCAGAGCCATACCTTAAATCAAGTCAAATAATGTAAAGCACATGATGATTGCTTAAAAATGTAGGTGTCGTTATTACTATTGTCGTTAGTATTACAACGATGAATATTACTGTAACTATCACAGCATCAATCTGCCTACCCTTAGATAACACCACTGCATTTCTGTGCTTTCTTCCAGAACTGTGGGGTGAGCAGAGGAGTGGCCAGGGCGGTGCACACACTTGGGCTGTGACACTCGGTGACACCTCCCACCCCACTCCCTTCTCCAGCCCGGTGGACTAATGGCACGCACCCCAGTGAAAGGTCCGCCCCCTCCCTTCTGAAACCCACCGCCGCAGTGACACGCTGCCCTGCTGTTGATCCAACCCGCGCCCCCTCCCCAGCGCCTCACCTTCTCATAGTTCTGCATGAGGCGGCTGATACCCTCGCGCTCCACTTGCCACTCGGGTTTCTTCAGTTGCTTCCTCAACTGTTTCTTTTGGCTCTGCCTGTGCCTGTGTTTTTTCTTCCAGCGATTGAAACTCCGCACTGGGTCGAGTCGGGCTCCCGAACCCCGGGAGTCAACAGTTTTGCCCATCGTGGCGGTAGCGAAACTCCAGATCGCACCCAAACACAATACACTGAAGGCCAGGCTCGCGGAACCAGCGTGGGGAAAACGCACCGGGGCGCATGCGCGAATTCCGGAGCCCGCCCCCAAGCTTTTGAAACCGGGGCACGAGCCAATGACGGCGGGGAAAAAGCGAGCGGTGATTGGAGATTTGGCTTCCGCAGGGAGGAGCAGTCTAGGGAAACGAGGACGCAGCGTGCTGAGGAAGAGGGCGTGCTGTGCGCCCTTCCGAGCACGCCGGCTTTTTAAAAGGACGCATGCGCACTGGTTGCTGTTAGTATGGTGACGTCTTGCACGCAACCTACACATTGGCCCTGGGTTCAGCTTTGTAAATCGTTCGCGAGAGCGCGCGTACACACGTAACAATCTATGAGTTATAATTATGATCCTCGTTTTGCACATTTCGGCCCAGGGAGCCGAAAGATTTGCCCCAAATCGAACAGCTAGTTAATGACTTCTGATTTCCATCCTCAGCAGTGTATATCCCCCTAGGAATTAAAATGAATATATTTTTGTTATGCCCCTCTGAGCTTTCCTTTTCCTCTGGATCCCTCAGACTCTAGCTGCAGCAGTAAGGGACCTGAGGCAGACTCTAACTGAACTTGCCTTAAAATGCTGTTATGAAGACAAAATGATACGTTATTTGCAAATTGGCCATTTAAGTGAATTGGCTTTCAATTAATTAGGGTTTTTTTACACGTTTACCTAGAGCCTCCGCAGGTACACACGGGATGGGGAAGTAGGAGAGCTCAGTTGTGGCAATGGGAATTGGTGAACTGGGTTAAAATTTCACACAGAGTGGGCCCTCAAATTACCTTTCCAACCCCGCATACCCAGATCACTACCCCCAACTCTATGCCCATCCCCCAAACAGGAGATGGCTGATTAGGAAGTGGGAAGGAGGTAGGAGGTGAACTGGAGAATTTCCACACTCAGGGACAGTAGATGAGGTGGAGAGTAAAGCTCAGGAAGGAGAGGTTATATAAAAGTATATATACATCCTCAGAAAATTAAAAATAGAACTACCATATGAGCTAGCAATTCCACTTCTGGACACATACTCAAAAGAATTGAAAGCAGGGTCTCAAAGACATATTTATTTGGATACCATGTTCATAGCAGCACTATTCATAATTGCTAAAAGGCAGAAGCAACCTCAGTGCCCATAGACTGATGAATATCGGATAAGCAAAACATGGTATATACCTAATATGGAATATTATTCAGTTTCAAAAAGAAAGAAATTCTGACACACACTACAACATTGGTAAACCTGGAGAACATTGTGCTAAGTGAAATAAGCCAATTACAAAAGGACAAATAGTACTTTTATGAGGTAGAGTTGTCAAGATCATACAGAGAGAAAATAAAGTGGTGGTTACCAGTGGCTGGGGATGGGGGGAATTGGGAGTTACAGTTCAATCGGTGTAGAGTTTCAGTTTTGCAAGATGAACAGAGTTCTGGAGGTTAGTTGCACAACCGTGTGAATGTGCTTAATGCCACTGAATTATATACTTAAAAATGGTTAAAATAGTAAACATTATGCTATGTGTACTTTACCAAATATATGTTTACGGCATATGTATACATGTGTTAACTAACTGGCAAGGAGGGTTCCCTTTGTTGCTCACCGCACAGAAAGCCAAATATGGAGACAAGGATCGTCAAGGAAGAAAGGAGATTTATTGTGGAGGACGTGTGAACTGGGAGGTGGGAGGAATGGACTGCCCTCCCCAACAAACAGGGTCAGGGGGTTTTCTGGGGATGAATTGACTAATGCATGAAATGAGTAAGCATCATTACATGTTTGGGGCAGAGGGTAGGCACGCAAGCACAGTAAGAAATCATGCTAGTACATACATCACATGATCAAAAAATGGTGGTTAAGTCTCTCCCAGGGCAGGGATTTTAGTAGTAAAATGAGCTAGGCAGGGAACCTGCGGTCTCAAGGCCCCATGTGGCCCTCCAGATCCCCAAGTGCTGCCCCTTGACCAGATGAATCCAAACTTCACAGAACAAATCCCTGTATTAAAAGGATTTGTTCTGGAAAAGTTGAACTCAATCAAAAGGCTGCATTCTAGGATCCAGAAGGCCACATGGGGCCCCAAGGCCTCAGGTTCCCCACTTCTTTCAGCTTGTGTGCAGGCGGAATGCAGGGAGTAGGTTGCTCAGCTGGTCCTTGGTTTGGGGTGTCACTTATCTTGTCTTCTCTGGACAAACAGGAAGTATAAGGCTTTGTAGTTATCTCATGGCTGTAAGGAGGTTCCGCTGTGTCTGGGGGAAAAAATTCAAAAGGGAACACATCAGTGCAACAGAAAGTTACAAAGTTCTGGTCAGCAAATTTTACTGGCCTGGGAATTTGAAACATAAGAAAACTATAAAAAGCTGTTTTTGCTAATGGAGCCAGTTATGCACACAGTATAATGAGGCCCTCACATGTAACTCACTCTCCTAAAACTGAAGCAGCCAGACATTTATGTATCCCAGACAAGAAACTGGCACATTCATCTCTAGGGAAACTGAATACCCAAGAGAAAGACCTCCATATGATACAATTAGGCAGCTGCAAAAAAAAATGGCAAGTCACCAACCTCCCCCCCACTCGTCAGTGAAACTTACCAGTTAAGTAATAAGCCCTCCATTGGCTTGTTTCTAATCAGCTTTACTCTTAAATATGAACGAATAACCAAAAACCACCAAACACTTAAGGAAATCCTTTAATTTAAAAGTTTTAAACCAAAACTAATAAACCAATGCAGAAAGCAAAAACAATCTTCAAAAAAAATCATTATTCATATTTTTAGAAAGATAAGGCATTATATCCAAGAAATAAGAACAAAGAATACTCAGAGAACAAAATAGAACTATCAATAGAAGTCATTTTCTTTGTTACATAAATCAAATTTTTAACATAAAATAATAGAAAATTCAAATCTCAGTCACAATTAATAACTCAGTAACACATTTCAAAGTCATTAGGATTTAATAATTTGTAATAAAAATAGTCCATATCTTGAGCACATAAAATGACATCTTTACAATGGTTTCAATGCTTGTTTTGTTCCAATACCTTGTTTCTATAGAAATGACCCCTAGACAGGCTTGCAGCTGTGACATTGAGGACACTAAATAGCTTTTAACACATTTTAATTTTAAAAATCTATATTCTCCACTGCCAATCAATATTCACAAAATTTCTAAAGAACTAAAAAGGATTTGGAAATGTGCCTGGTAACTAGTGCTACAAATATAGGCAAAACTTCAGTAGAGGGGGACATATTAAAATTTAGGGGGGGGAAATGTAATATTTTTAGCTCATTGTCATACATCGATGCCCCCATTTAATATTATTCATCAGTTAGTTTCTATTTGTAAATCTTTACATAGTTGCAGTAACTCATCCTCATAATTCTTCAAATTATATTAATATGTCTCTAAAACTCTGAAAAGACCAATATATCCTTTCAGTACTTTAAAACTATTTTTAGAAGTTTATTTTGTCTGAGAAACAGAGAGAGAATGATGCCCCAGTAGTGATGAGCACAACTATTCCTAGATCTCAGTTTATAAATGCTATTTTTTCTAATCAAATGATCCAGAGCTTTTTGGAGAAATAGCTAATTCCAGGGCTGGAGTGAAAAAAGTACAAGGTGAGCTAGAATATCTTGAAGTGCCAGAAAATAAAGGGCTCAAAAAATGATGGGAATGGTAGACGCAGTTCTATTTCTTGACCTAGGTGACAGTTATAAGGATGTCTGCCTAATAGTACTTTCAGTAGACTCTGTACTTGTTTTACGTAGTTTTCTATAGCGAAGGAAACCAGATTATGTCACTCCAAAATATGCCTCTTTGATATAAAAATTATTTTTGAGCTAAAAGCAATTAAGAAGCAGCAAACAGGGGAAAAGCTCTTCCTATCTGCCCACTTTTCTGCGTAAAGACAGGAAATAATTTCTTCTTTATTGGTGACAATTCTAGTTGTCATAGCAGCCCAGGGAGGGCACCAGAGAAATCTGCAAACAAACCTATGCCATTAATTTCCTCCCATACATTTATGTTCCACAGTTTCCTGCCCTAGGAAGCCCAAAACTGTTTTCCTTTTTCTTGTCATTTCTCTACAAACGTATTGCTCTTGGTTGAATGCTATACAGGCCAGAATACTAAGCCACTGCTTTTGAGTTACTTTTCCTTGAGGTTCCTTCCATGTGATGTGCGCTGCAGAAAAACGATAAACTTGTTTTTCTTTTGTTAGTCTGTCTTTCGTTACAGGAGCCTGTCCCAACTATGAATTTATGAGGGTTGAGGAAAAATTATATTTCCTCTCCAACAATAGGTATATTATATTTTTCAATAAAAATGGTTTAAAATGTAAAATGTACACAGCAGCAACAAAAAAATCATGCCAGATTCGAATGGCACAAATACATTTATACACAGGTATTTTCAAAAGTATAACTTTTTCTAGCATTCTAGACTTTATCTAGATAATTTATCTTTAAAAATATTAATAAATAGCTGGACACTGAAACCTCCCTTTATAAAATTAATAAAGGGCCACAAGGTGGAAACTGTGATAGGGGAAATATATACATAACCAGCGATTGTTCCCTAGCTTGCTCCCTGTAATTGCTTACTACTCAAGAGTCATATAGCCAATGCTCATAAAGACTCTTATCTTTCTTCATTGTTCCCATAAATAACGACACCCTTGTGAAACCCAAGTCTAGTTTTTGAGATATCTTCCAGGCCCTGCATTCTGGAACAGCTGACCCACCCAGAGCGGAGGCCCATACTAAGGAACTGACGCAACTGGTCTTGCAACCCCCACCCAAGAACGGACACAGCAAAGAAGACAATTTCTACACCCCTGTGGTTCTGCCCGAGCCCAGCAGGGCCAACACGTAGCCACTTTGATTGCTGAGTGTAACGTCTCCAAATTTTTAACAAAAATATATTTACGTAATTGACTAGTACACATAAAGTAGAACACCAGAAGGTTCAAGCCTGCCAAACTGTTGTGCTGCTAACTACTCAGAAGTCATAAATTAGTTTGTCTATGCATGCCTTTGTTCATTCATTTATCTAATTTTTGTTCAGTTATTCATCTAATTGTCTTGTGTTGGACATTTTTTTTGAGACAGATCTTGTGTTGCCTGGACTAGAGCGCAGTGGCACCATCATAGCTCACTGCAACCTCAAACTCCTGGGCTCCAGTGATTCTCCTGACTCAACCTCCCGTGTAGCTGGGACTACAGCCATGCGCCACCACACCTCGCTAATTTTTCTATTTTTTGTAGAGATGGGGTCTTATTCTTGCTCAGACTGACCTCAAACTTCTGGCCGCAAGTGATCCTCCTGCCTTGCCCTCCCAAAGTGCTAGGATTACAGACGTGAGCTACCACAGCTGGCCAACATTTTTAAGCCTCAAGAATACAAAAATTAAGATGAAATTGTGCTCGCGTCAAGGAGTTTATAATCTAGTATGATGGTCTCCAGAGTTACCTGCAGGAGAATCACACAGAGAGCTTTTAAAAAACAGTACTTCCTGAGCTTTACTCAAAAATATTCTGATTCTACAAGTATGAAACAGAGACCAGACAGTTCTGATGCAATCAGCCAAATAGTCTACAGATTATCTTTTAGGAACCTCTAGTCTAGAAGATTATAATTAATCATAATAATCGAAGCTGATTATTATTAATTATATAACTTGAATCAGTTCAAGTTTAATGCTACTAAAATTAAACCATAATAAAACTACAAAAATTAACATATAAAGGGAAAATAGTAATAGAAAAATTATCTGTATGCCCTTGATTTATAATTGAGCCATAGATAATACTAATATACCTAACAAAACCATCTTCACTCACCAATGTTATCAATTTAAATTACTGTGGCTCTCAGACATAAGGATTCTCATACTGAGGTCTACTAGTAAAAATACCTGAAAATTCAGGCCCTAATCATTTGTCTGAGATAAACTAAATTTCTACCATTGTTTTCACTTAGCAAGGAATTGGAACTTCCAGAAAGTTGTTTTCGGTTCATCATGGACCAGCAGGTGGCAGTCTAGGATTAAGTGCTATCTTTCCCCTACAGTTAGACTGAATTCAGCCTGAGTTTTTTTGTTTTGTTTTGTTTTGTGTTTTTTGAGACAGAGTCTCACTCTCTTGCCTGGGGCGAGTGCCGTGGCGTCAGCCTAGCTCACAGCAACCTCAAACTCCTGGGCTCGAGCAATCCTACTGTCTCAGCCTCCCGAGAAGCTGGGACTACAGGCACGCGCCACCATGCCCGGCTAATTTTTTCTATATATATATTTTTAGCTGTCCAATTAATTTCTTTCTATTTTTGGTAGAGACGGGGGTCTCACTCTTGCTCAGGCTGGTCTCGAACTCCTGAGCTCAGAACGATCCGCTCGCCTCGGCCTCCCAGAGTGCTAGGATTACAGGCGTGAGCCACTGCGCCCGGCCTCAGCCTGAGTTTTTATAGTCACCAAGTAGTTGGTTTGCTGTTCCGTTTATCAGCCTTATTACAACATTTTGTTTTTAGGATACACTTTACAATTAGTACTCTAAAAATGTTCCGCAATATTTTTTAATCCACTTTTCCAACACTTATTTTTAATTAATGGGAAGTAATTGCTAACATTTATTAAGCACCTAGTAAATGCTATCTATGTATTGCTAGATTCATTACACACATTATTTCTAAATCTCACACAACCCATTTTCCAGATGAAAATACTTAAGTTAAGAAACACTAGTGTTAATTACCTTTTTTGGGTTGCATTCTCTCATCTTTAAAATGAAGGGGATTGAATGAGATAATCTTTAAATCTCCCTATTAAAAAAAAAAGCCAAAAAAAAAAAAAGGGAGAAAGATTAAATAATATTCCCAGGGTCACCAACTTTATAAATGACAGCACTGGTATTCTGCCTCAGTTTGTGACACTGCGAAATTTTTTATCTAATTCATCATAGAAAGCCTTCTATATATCCTGTTTAGGAAGAATTAAGATCTTTACAAATAATAGTTTATCTTATACTGGGGTCGATCTTATTATTTCTAACATGAGACTGAGTTTGGTTATTTGAGATGACCTTGAATCTAATTGCTCACTACTCATATGCAATTTCCATATATTAATATTTCTGTGTCTTGCATAGATTGAATAAGAAATCTTTATCAAAAGATTTCTAGTTTCAACTCTGAAATATAAAGAGCTTGGATATTGCCACTCCCATCTTTACAAGAAAAAGCTGGATAAATGAAAATCAATACCTTTCTTGGACCCGCCAGGAAACTGAATTTTCAAGGCTGCCACCCTGAAATATGAGGCTCTTTTTTCAGCTGAGCATACACAAAGCACCATATTTTGGGTTATAGGTTTCTGAGTCACATCATGATTCCCAAAATTCCTTAAATTCCCTTTTATCACAGTTAAACCATTAATTTAAATGACATTTTTTTTTTTAGAGGTAGGGTCTTACTCTGCTGCTCAGGCTAGAGTGCAATGGCATGATCATAGCTCACTGCAACCTTAACCTCCTGGGCTCAAGTGATCCTCCTACCTCAGTGTCCCTAGTAACTGGGACTATAAGCATGTGCCACTGTGCCCACCTTATCTTTAAATCTTTAAGTTTCTAAAATTCTGTTAAATCCTGACATTGGCACAGTCTGTATTTTCAGTGGTAAGACACTAAAGACATAAAAAACAGTGATTGCATCTTTTCCAAGGGAACTGAGCAGACTTGAAGTTTAGTGGGTCACCGACACTGACATTCCAGATTAAGGATGACATTGTTCACTTTCCTCCTGCATTCGGTGCAGTTGGAAGAAAAGGACTCACTATTGACTTTCATTCTCTGCCCTTATGGAACATGACAAATGCTCACCCTTGATAGTCCAAACATCATTGAAAACCATGTAGGTACATCAGTGTTCTGAAGGTGTAATCAAGGATGAGGAGTACTGATTCTTTAAGAGGAAGAGTCACCCTGAGAGAGAATGACATCTAAGAACTTTCAGAGTGGTTCAAATCACGTAGCATTAAGTTATCTTGGTCATTGACATGAAAGTGATGTCTAGAGCTGGGATCCGATTTAGAGAGCCCAGGGCAAGAGACTTCTGGATATTGGGACACTGCAATATTCGCAACAGTCTTATGAAGGACCGTAAGATAAATATAGATTTTGTTTGGAATGTATCTATAATGCAAAAAATAAAAACACACATCCTAGAATATTTTTCAAAAGGACAGAATGGCTCCTGTTCAACTACACTTTCTCTGTCACCATAAGGAACTATAGAAGAGCCTAGAGGAAGAACTAGCTTCCGTCACCAGGAATCTATGTCCAAGGCACTGAGGTTCCTGGCAGAGACCAGCACAGGAATGTTAAGACCTTATCCAAAGTGCTCTCCTAGGAATTAGAGACTCGTATAATTTCATTTGACAGGTTACCTAAATTTGATTTCTGGCTCTTTTGTTCAATGTTTACAGGACCTTGGCTAAGCGCTTAACTTCTGAGAAAAGAAAATAACTTTTATCTGGGGAATGTAAGTCCTTTTAATTATCAGGCCCAGAGAGACATTAAAATGAGACTATAATCAAGTCCTACTCACCCCCTATGAGCTACATATTTATTTCTTGACACTGCTTGCTTTTGCCATAAGTAGTTATAAATTAACCTAATAATGCCAAACTGAACACTATAACCCACACTCTATAGCTTGACAATGTATAGCCAGTCACTAGTCAATGTTATTTCTGTAAAGCAGTGGGAATTCCTGACAAACAACTTTGTGTCAACCCACTCCCTGTTCCCTTTTTGCCTTTAAAAATCCGCTTGTAACTGCTGCTAATCCAAGTGTACATTTGGGGCAACGTGACTCCATGCTCCCAGGCTGCAGTCCTCCACCTTGGCCCAAATAAAGTCTCTACTTAGGTTAATTTTACCTCAGCTTCTTTCTTTTAGGTCAACACTTCAAGTCTCATAGGAACCATAGAAACTACTTCATGGTGTTAAATGAGGTGGTAGAAATCAGAGGCCAAACAGTAAAATTAAACCCCTATGCTAAGTCTTTTGTGAGCACCTCCAAATATAATAAGAAAGAACTCCCTGCCTTCATTTTGACAGCAGGGAAAATGAGTTTGATGAAGGTATGATAAATTTTGTTTTGTTTGGTTGAGAAGGGGAGAATGTGAAAGAGCATCAACTTTCCCCTTCTCTGCTGAGATTGAGAATACAAAAGAAATAGAAAGCTGGTGCTTCCATGTACAGCTGTTTCCCTTGCCCTGAATGCTACCCTCGGACCTGCCTTAGAGACAGGGCAACTCAGGAATTGAGTTTGAGTCTCCCCATATCAGACAGGATGATATGCGAGAATTTGAAGAAAGCTGCATCTCTACAAACCAAGCTTCTCCCTTGCTTTCTTTTCCCTGCCTGTAGCCCCCTTCTTCTTTCTCACTGCTCTTTTTTTTTTTTTTTTTTTTTTTAGGAATGCTCTCTTGGGGGAAGTGTTTTCGAACCAAACTGGGGCCTGCTCACCCAGTGCCATAAAGCCAGACACAAACCGAGAGTTGTAGCTGGAGAAAGGCTTTATTGCAGGGCGCCGTGCAAGGAGTACGGGCAGCCGATACTTAAAACCCGAACTCCCCCCGCTCCCCTGCCCCTAAGGCTTACAAGCCAGGGTTTTCAAAGGCAGGGGAACATTTCAAGAAAGCAAAAATTGAAAATCAATACATGGAGGTTAGACACTGGCCTGGCCCAGAACGGTGGGGTACCTAAAGTGGGATTGGGGGTGTGGGCATAGATGGATTCAGAGATTCTTGGATTAGTGGAAAAGAATGTTAACGTGGGTGTGACAGACTCCTCAGGAGGAAATTTAGAACTAAGAATGGCAGTCAGAGTTCAATTCCTTAGTCCCCCCTTATCTACATTTTCCATCTGGTGGTGATTTCTGAAAAACAACTCAGGAATATATGTTAAGATGCCATCTTTTAGTTTCCAAAGGGAACCAAAATACCTTGTGATTCTGGCTCACAGCTGTGCATATTTTATCATTAACAAAGTATGCAGTGTGTGCCTATAAACATTTGGCTGGGGATTTCAAGCCTCTCCTTCATGATTCTTACTATTTGGGTGATTATTGTGCTCTCTAATATGCAAGCACAAGCATCAAAATATCCCTTGGGTATTTATGTGATGGTTTACAACGTAACAGATTTTCCATTTTCTGCCTCCTCGATTCTGTGCACTAGGTTCTGCCCTCATAGTCTTCTATCTAAATCTGAGCCATCACCTAAAACATGACAAAACTGCAAATGTCTCTCCATCAAACTCACAGCAATCCTCCCTGCACTGAATTCCCACACTATTTAACATTTCTGTTACCAAAGGCTCAGCAAGTGGTTGAGGAAAAGGAAAGAGAGATTTATTAATGTGCTAGCAAATGAGGAAAAGGGCAGACTCCCATCTTAAAGTACCAATTCCTCCTCATAAGCAGAAATACAGAGCTTTTAAAAGGGAGGGTTTTCAGGTCTAGGCTATTGCTGTTCAACTACAGTTGATGATTCTGATCCTCCCAGCTCCTTGCCTAAGACAATCCCGTGACCTCAGCCCAGAACCTCCCCACACCCTAACAGTTCCCTTGATCACCTCCTGTAGCTCAGAGAACAAAGGACACTCCCTTGCCCCACTGACCACTGCCCTGAGGGAGGGATGCAGGTTTTAGTTCTCCAAAAGGAGTGAGGTTTTAAAGAAACAGAAAACATTTTTACCCTTTTCCCAGGCCTTTCTCTCTGTTACATTTCTACAGTATTCTTCCCATGTTTTTCCTTTTTGGGAAGATGTTCTCTCCCCTCTGTGGAAACATGAGCAGTAGGAGAGAAGCCATGCCCCCTAGCACTCTCCAGTTTAATAATTAAGCCTTTGATCATCCATGAGTGTGATCATTCCCCTCAGAAAAATAAATCAACATGCTATCAGGATAGTTCTGGGGCCCGTTTCTAGAAATCACTGCTGAAAACATTATGCTAAGTAAAAAAAGCCAGTCACAAAAGACCACCTACTGCATGATTCCATTCATATGAAAATTACAAGAATAGGACAATCTACAGATACAGAGGGTAGATGTGTGGTTGCCTAGGGCTGGGGATGGGGAAAATAGCTGCTGCTCATGGGTATGGGGTTTCTTTTGGTGATCATGAAAATGTCCTAAAACTGTGGTGATGTTTGCACAACTTTCTGAATATACTAAAACTCATTGAATTGTACCCTTTAAATGGATAAATTGGTATATAAATTACATCCCAATAAAGATGTTGAAAAAGAAACCACTGTCCCTACCTCAGCCACTGCTCTCAGAGTCAGCCCGTGTGTATGTGTCCTACAAACCTCCATAATCAGACACAGTGGCATCTTGTCCTTCAAATATTCTTTTGGGACCTCTGGTAGGCTGTTCTTACTCTCTGAAAAATCTCTGAAATGGGTCATGGCCATACTATGCATGTCTTAGGCAAAATATCACTCCCTATCTATTAATATTTCCCATGCTGTGAATAAATTATATCCACCCATTGTCAACTAGAGATTGAACTTAGGCATTTATCTAACAAATTGACACATTTTTGAGAATGAAAGGAAGAGCCATTAATAATCACTCTGAAACATAAGCTATAAATTGGGACCATCCTGGACAAAATAGGACATATAGTTCCTAACTATAGCTCAACAGTGGGTATGCAATGAGTCTAATGGTGTCGTTCCAAATAATAAAATGTCAACAATATTAAAAAAAAAAAAAACAAATGTTAACATTACAACCCCCCTTCCATTATCAAATTCCCATGGTGAAATTAAAATACAATTAATGAATCTCCTTCATCTTTTCAGCTAATGTACAAGATAGTAATTCTTAAAATTAAATAAAAATCCCAAATACCACTCTTTCACATCTTATTTGACACAGGTTGCTATGGATGAACTGAATGTGATTCTATCCTAGGACGGCCCTAAAATTAATGTATCAGATGCCACCCCCTCGAGGCTACTCAAGGACCTCGCTGCAACCCAGCAATTGTGCACTTTCCCTCCTCTATCCCAAATTTTCCTTCCTTAGTGAATTTACTCTTTGCTTTTTTTATACAGAGAAAAAAAATAAAAACTTCTCTTGATGAACTGTTATCCCATCTCTCTCCTCTCTACAGAAAAAGTCCTTGGAAGTGTTATCTGCACTTGCTGTCTTTAATGTGTCTCTTCCCATTCAATCTTGAATCCACTCTAATCAAGTTTTTGCTTCACCAATCTGTCTAAATTGCTCTATCAAGGTTGTTTCATTGCTAAATCCAGGCATCAATCCCAGCAGCACTATTTGAAACAGTTGATCTCTCTCTTCTTTACTCTTTTCACCTGGCTCCAGGACACCACAGTTGTTGAATTTTATGTTTATCTCTCTAGCCACTCCTGAGTTTCCTTTATTAGTTTCCTCTCTCTTCCCTGACCTCTAAACTTTGGAGTGATCCAAGTCTTTGGACCTTTCTTTCTTTTTACCTACACTGACTTCTTTTTACCTACACTAACTGAATTTACCTGGCTGCATGGCTTTAAATAGCACCTCTATAGTGATGAATCCCAAATTTATATTTCCAGAACAAACCTTTTTTCTTGCCTCCAGCCATGTACATCCAACTGGCTATTTGACAGCTCCATCTGGATATCTAATTAACACCTCGAATTTGGTATGTCCAACTTCACCTGAGCCCTGAAAGGTCCACTCCTCCAAACCA
>RJWJ010016240.1:0-34821 GCA_004363605.1 Indri indri
GATGACTGTGATTCAGTCCATGAGATTCCCTGCCCAGGATCCCAGGCTGAGCTTGGAGCGCGGCCTTCCTGTGGGAGGAGAGGTGCCCCACAAGCACACTGCAGCTAGGACCCACGCTGCACTTTCCCCCTTGATCTGTCCCTGCGGGCACCCACACCTCCCAAGACTAATTCACAAATATCCCCTCTGTGCCCCTGGGCAATGTGATCGAGACTTGGGAGTATAGGATCTGGCCTGTGGGCCCATCCCCAGGATCCTGGAGATCAGTCCCTGACCGTGCCAGGGTGAAGCAGGCTGGTCCTGAGTTGCCCACAAGGTGCTGCAGTCCAAGCACCCCTTAGTCCACTGCAGGACCCCAAAAGGAAAGGTCTGAGCCCAGCTCTCTGTTGAAGCCTCCATGTGGTGGCTCAGTTCGCTCTCACAGCAGCCACAGGTTGGGGAGGGGAAGGAGAGAAAAACAGTCTGGGTAGAGGAAAGCCAGCACTCTGGTTGTGTCTGTCCCTCTCTCCGAGAGACAGTCTGCCCAGAATGACCAGGCTCTGGAGTCATGCAGATCACCTGGGAGCCACTGGCCCCCTGTGGCTCCTGCAGTGTGGGCCAGAGTTGGGAAATGTCTGGGTGGGAACAAGCAAGATGAAACCTGAGGAGTTGAAGCCCCCTGGGGAGGACAAAGGTGCACGGTGGGTAGAGAAGTAATATGGCGCCTGCCTTCCGGACTCGGGTAGTGGCATGGGAAGTGTCCCAGTGGGGCTAGAAGCCTGGTGCCCTGTCCACAAGAAGTCCCCAACTCACTGGCAGCATCAGATTCCTGCTCAAGGCAAATATCCCCTTTTAGAATATAAGGACTTGCTAAATGTTTGGAACCTGGAAGCAGAGCTTTTTCTGTGATAGAGTGTGGTACTTTCTTGTAATTGCAGTTTCCTGTACCCTCTCCTAGCTTGCCCTATTAGTTAAATGAAGAATTTTTAGCCTCTTACTTGAGAAGGTCACTGTTTCTTATATCATAGAGGACCAGAGATTGGCCACGGAGCTAATAGGTTTATTGCCAGGACAAATTTTGCCTAATATAAAATGAAATTGAAAATCAACATCAAAATTAAATCTATGTTTATCTAGTCATTTAAATTTAGACATCCATGATTTTCTCAAAATATATCTTTACATCTCTTTCCTCAACAGAGTCCTGGACTAAAGGGGTTTGATCCAGAGGGTCATTTCTTATATTCTTATGTTTCCAGTGATTGCAAATATACAGCACACATGGCTTCACTCTTCCCTCCCAATGCCTGTGGGAGACATCACTAATCAATCACAGCACACCTTCCTGTTGAGCTTCTCCTTAAGCTTCAAAAATTATGTTCAGCACAGGGCTTCATACAGCTGCTAGCAAGCAAATAAAATTGAGGCCTCAAATAAAGTTGATTTTCCAGAATGGGAAAAAGAAGCCCTGGGTTGACATGAACTACAAGCATGGCCCTTCTTTCCTACATGTTACAGCTAAAAGCAGCTGATACTCAAGTCACTCAGACAATTGATGAATTACAGGCATGCCTTATTTTATTGCATTTCACTTTATTGTGCTTCACAGATACTGTATATCTTACATATTGAAGGTTTGCGACAACCCTGTGTCTAGCAAGTCTACCAGTGCCATTTTTCCAACATCATGTGCTCACTTCATGTCTCTGTGTCACATTTTGGCAATTCTTGAAATTTTTCAAACTTTTTCATTATTATTATATCTGTTATAGTGATCAGTGATCTTTGATGTTACTATTGTAATTGTTTTAGGGCACCACAAACCATGCCCATATGAGATGGCAAACTTAGTCAATAAATGTTGTACGTATTCTGACTGCTGCACCGACTAGCTGTTCCCCCATCTCTCTCCCTTTCCTTGGGCTTGCTTCCCTATTCCCTGAGACACAACAATATGGAAATTAGGCCTATTAATAACTCTAATTTAATGGTCTCTAAGTGTTCAAATGAAAGGAAGAGTCTCATACCTCCTACTAAATAAAAAGTTACAAATTATTAAGCTTAGCGAGGAAGGCATGTTGAAAGCCGAGATAGGGTGAAAGGTAGGCCTCTTGCCAAACAGTTAGCCAAGTTGTGAAGGCAAAGGAAAAGTTCTTGAAGGAAATTAAAAGTGCCCCAACTTGTAATTCATTATTAGCGTGGAATAGGATAGGCTTTGGTTTTAGGTGCTAGACACAGGTACAATTTGCATGTCCTTGCTTATGGGAGGTTAGCAAGGAATTTCCTTAATGAATGACCTGTGGGGCCAGTTTTTCATAGGCGCCTGAGGCTTTTACTTTTTCTTTTGCATAAGGAGTTAGGGGGATGGCCCTGAGACTTTGATTTTCTTTTTATATCATTTAAGAAATACATTTTATGAGGCAATAGCTGCCATACATAGTGATTCCCCTGATGGATCTTGGCAAAGTTAATTGAAAACTTTCTGGAAAGGATTCACCATTCCAGATGCCATTAAGAACATTTGTGATTCATGGGAGAAGGTCAAAATGTCAGCATTAACAGAAGTTTGGAAGAAGTTGATTCCAACCCTGATGATGACTTTGAAGAGTTCAAAACTTCAATGGAGGAAGTCACTGAAGATGTGGTAGAAATAGCAAGAGAACTAGAATTTGAAGTGGAGCCTGAAGATGTGACTGAATTGCTGTAATCTCATGATAAAACTTTAATGGATGTGGAGTTGCTTCTTATGGATAAGCAAAAAAGTGGTTTCTTGAGATGGAATCTACTCCTGGTGAAGATGCTGTGGACATTGTTTAAATGACAACAAAGGATATAGAATAGTACATCAGCTTAGTTGATAAAGCAGCGACAGGGTTTGAGAAGATCAACTCCAAGTTTGAGAGAAGTTCTACTGTGGATAAAATGCTATTAAACAGCATTGCATGCTACGGAGAAATCTTTTGTGAAAGGAAGAGTTGAGTCAATCAATGGGGAATACTTCATGTTGTCTTATTTTATGAAATTGCCACAGCCATGCCAACCTTTAGCAACCACCACCCTAATCAGTCAGCAGCCGTCAACATCAAGGCAGGACCCTTCACCAGCAAAAGGATTACAACTTGCCGAAGGCTCAAATGAGAGTTAGTATTTTTTTTAGCAATAAATTATTTTTAAATTAAGGTATGTACTTTTATTTAGATATAATGCTATTGCACACCCAATAGACACAGTATAGTGTAAACATAACTTTTATATGTACTGGAAAACCAAATAAAATTCTGTGACTTGCTTTATTTCCATATTCACCTTATGGAGGTGGTCTGGAACTCAACCTACAATAGCTCTCAGGTATGCCTGTGTTAATATTACCCCAGGTTCAGCAGGTAGCTTTTTTTTTTTTTTTTCCTTTGTGCTTTGTCGTTTCACTTTTTTTTTTTTTATTCCAGCGTATTGTGAGGGTACAAACACTACAGTTATACTTTATGTCTTTGCCTCACCCAAGTATGGTAGCTTTTATTTTACTTTAAATTCAAAAAGTTTGAGTCTTCTTGGATTTTTTAAAAATGCTTTCAAGATGGATATATTCTGAAACTCATGATAAAAAATCACAGCAATTATCTGAAGTGCCTTTTTGAACATTTCATCCTATTATACAGCAGTTTCTTAAATATTTGCAGTAGAAACTGATGATTTCTCATTGTTGATGTATCCGTTCAGTTGACACGTCTTTGAATCCTGTCATCATCTTGTTAAGAAATCCTGAAGTATGGCACTTCACATAGGTAGATGACACTTCTTTCAGGGCATTCCAAGTAAATTGGCTCTTCATTCCTTGTGGTTTGTCACCTTTCTTGGTTGAAGGACTATTGCTGATAGCAAAGCTTCTTTATTTCTTTGGAGCTCATCAATATAAATTATTTGAGATTCTACTTCAGATCAGCTTAGCTAAAGTCTGCCGTCAGTTTAGTTTCCAAGTGTCGCCAAGTGCCACTTTGCCACCAGAGCCATAAACATATCGGTAAATATTCATGTAGCCCTTTTCTGCCTGAGACAGCCAGTCTGGGTCCTGAGTGGCGTCTTTGTTCCTCCTCTCTGTTAAGTGGTTCTTTACATTTGTGTTCCTCTCACCCAGTTTCTGTAATGGTCCATATCTCATTTCAGGAGCCAATGGCTGTCCAGAGCCACAATAAATTCACATTCAAAATGACTGGTGTGAGGGATCTGCCCTCAATTACTCAGGGGAAGTTCCTGAGACAGCAAGACAAGCATTTGGCTGTGGTCTTGAACTGCATGTAGGGAAGGGCAAGGCTTGATCCAGTGTTCCCATCTCATAGCTCTGCCCATTGTTTTTCTTTTGAAATATAGTTTATTGTCTTTTCCTGCTGCGCAAACTCAACACAAAACAACGACTTCTTTCCTCTGTCTTTCATGGGTCTAATAATTTCTTTATCTTGCTTTTTTTGTGTTTTTCTAGGAGCAAGTTCAATCCTACAGTTAATTGAAGTCAGTAGGGTTTTGCAAATAGTGGTTTATTTTAGAAACTGTAAAGATTTCTTAAGTCAGAGCTCACTAACAAAACTGAGTCATTAGTTTTTACTCTAAAATATTTTCCAGTTTAATATCAACACAAAAGATAAATCTATCTGGGATAGAAATTTTCTTGTAAAAGTTTACTGCTCGTCAAGTGTTCTGTGCATCAACTGTTTACTTTTGTATGTAAACTTTATACAAATTTTATTTAGCTGTCAAAAAAAATTAACTAGTGTGTATGTTATGGCTAAATTCTCATAACCTAACAATGTATCTATATTATAGAGAAAGATGGTATATATAAAAAATTGTGTTTTGCAAATGCCTCTTTTTTTCAGAACTATTGTAATGCATTCAATTAAAGCTTTTTTACTTGATTGAAGCTATTATTATCCAAAAATATATGGTGTGCCTGGATACTTGCCATGAAATATATGTCTTAGGAAATTCAAATAGCCTATAAAATTAACATAGTCTGGAATTGTGGAGGAAACTTTAACTTACCCAGGAAGTTTTGACAAAAGTAATTTTAAAAATATAATTGTTTAATTTGTTAAGTTTTATTCTCAACTAGAGAAATTTGCCAGATTTGTAGTCATTACTTATGCTATATAATGTGTGTATGTATTTTATATATATCTCTCCTCTTCTTATAAAGACACCGGTCATAGTGGCGTAGGGCCCACTGATGTGGACTTATTTTGCCTTAATTATCTCCTTAAAGAACTATCTACAAATACAGTTACATTCTGAAATCCTAGGGGTTAGGAATTGAATAAATGAATTACAGGGAGGGGGTACAAAATTCAGCTCACAAAAGTAACATTACTGAAAATATTCCAGACTTAAGACATTTGATAAGCTTGCAGGTGAAATATTATGGTTCTGTGTATCAAACCTCAAACACTGAGACTAAGCTAGAGCAACTGGGCACCGCCACCTTCCTGAGTGCATCCCAGGAAACCCTTTAAGACTAAACAGCAGGAACTGCTTAGAAGGAGAAAACCAGAGTATTCTTAAGCAGGACTTAATGGTTCCCTTGTCTTAAGGAATCTGCTCCTCTGGTTTGTTGGTTTTTCTAGAGATCCTTAGAGGAGACAGTGCTACCACCCTCCCAGACTGTGGTTTACCAAAAGTTTCCACTCCTGCAGAACAATCTCCCTGCCCATCCACGTGGGAATATACTCTTTTGTGAGAAGGTGGTTAAAAGATTCTTTAGCTAGGTCACTCCTCTGCCCCCTTTACTGGTTCTGAATTCTACAAAAGGAAACAGGGACTATCTGAACAAGAAGATTCAAAAGGTAAAGCCAAAAGCTTCCTATTGTTAACTTTGCCAAATAAGGTAGAATAAATATTTAATAAATTCCCATGGCCTTAATAGACTAGCCAGTAAAGAGGCTTACAGTCTCAGAATGAAATCCAAAAGGGCTTTGCCTCCAAGTTGTGACCCAGGAAATTTAAAACTCATAAGAAAATAACCAAAGCATTTATTTCATTAAAGTCTTAAACTATTCATAACTTTAATTTCAGATGTATCATAGACCTAAATATAAAAGATAGAACTATAAAGTTTCTAGAAGATCACATAAGATATATATTCACCACCTGGGGATAGGAAAAAAATTTCTTAGAAAGCATATGTGAAACAATAACAATAATAATCATTGACAAATTACGCTTCATCAAAATCTAAAACTTTGTTCATTAAAAGATACAAGTCATAGACCAGGAGGTAATATTTACAAAACGTACATAGACAGGACTTCAATCCAAAATATACTAATACAAAGAACTCCTACAACTCAAAAACAAACAAAACAAAAGAAACTACTGTAATTTTAAATGAGCAAAAAGTCTTAATCTGTAATAATTGTCTGCTTCACTGATTCAAACAGTTTCAATTTAGTGGAGTTAATAGCTTTTAAAAAAATAAATAAAGGAAGCGGGAAGAGTTGATTTAAACAAGGAGTGTGGGGGCAGGGGATAGTATGTTTTGCATACTAAAAGCCTGGCTAAGCACCACCTGGTGGCAGAGACTTTTGAATTGCAGCTTGAGTTTTTGTGGGATTTTGTTAGAGGTAAAGATAAATTTTGCAGATTGCATCTGCAAAATTAGGCTTGTAAACAGTGAGAAATTCTAATAAGATGACAGCCAAATTAAATTTTACCATAGTAATACCAAACCAAAAGAACAAAATCTATTCAATTTTTTTGATTGAAAATACTGATTAATATTAGGAGACAATGAAGACAATGTGATAACATAATATCCTGCTACATATTTATATGATAGAATTTTAATTGAACATTAATATTAGGTTATTAAGTATGGAATGTCTGATTTCCTTAAGTACTAAGTTTGACAATTGATATCTCTGACATTTCACTTAGACACTTATTGGGTTTTTTTTATTTTTTTTGTTTTGAAGGTACACCCTCATTCTTTCAAATGCATGTTTTGGCTTGTGATTATCTTTGAAAAGTTTTTTAAAGCAATTTTTATGAAACCATGGATAAGTCAAAAATTCGTGCTATTTTTGAATATGAGTCCTGTCATGGAACCAATGCAGCACAGTATAGACAGCTCGAAATATCAATGAAGTGTTTGGGAGGGATGTGGCTAATAAACACACAGTACATCAATGGTTTGAGAAGTTCTATTCTGGTGATTTTGATCTTGAAAATGAGCCACAGCAGGTGACCTGAGAGCAAGGTGGATAATGATGAGCTGAAAGTTGTAGTGGAAACAAATCCGTCTCAACTTATACAAAAATTAGCAGCAAAGTTTGATGTTACTATTCCAACAATATTGGACCATTTGAAACAAACGGGCAAGGTAAAGAAGCTGGATAGATAGGTTATGCATGAATTAAATGTGCATCAGAAGAGAAATCATCTGGAAGCTTGCCTTTCTTTGCTGTCACGACATAAAGGTGAACCATTTCTACACTGTATTGTTATGTGTGATGAAAAATGGATTCTTTTTGAGAATCACAAGTGTTCGGCACATGGTTGGATAAAGAGGAAGCACCAAAACACAGTCCAAACCGAATATTCATCAAAAAAAGCTAATGGTGTCTGTTTGGTAGCCCAGTGCTGGTATTATCCACTATAGCTTATGAAGCCTGGTCAGTTGATTACAGCAGACATCTACTACAACCCCTTGGATGAAATGATGAGGATGCTTGTGATTAAGCAGCCAAGATAGGTCAACAGAGACAGGCCAATCCTCTTGCAAGGTCACATGTCACCAAAAACAACGCTGCTCAAACTACAGAAGCTAGACTTGGAAACACTCTGTCATCCACTGTATTCACCAGACCTTGCACCAACTGACTACCACTTCTTCCAGGCTTTGGACCACTTCTTGCAAGAAAAATATTCAGTTCTCAACAAGCTGTGGAAAATGCCTTTCATGATTTCATTATCACTCACTCTCTAGGCTTCTTCGCTGCTGCCATAAACAAGTTACTGTTAAGATGGCAAGACTGTCTCAATAGTTCAGGCACAAACTTTGATTAATTTGGACTGCTTCTTGTTTGAGATATAATAAACGACATTTTTGATTGGAAACTGGACATTTTGTACTTAATGCCCTAATACAATAAATATAAGTTGGTTATTTGTGTGCCACGTATTCAACATATATTGTTGTATTTAATCTTCCTAAGAACTCTGTGAAGTACAGGCCCACAGAATACCTCCATGGTTAACATTTCCCCAGTAGAAAACCCTCTTTATTTTTAATAACCAAACCTCATGGAAAGTACTTATCTCTCAATACATTTTTGTGAATCCCCTCCCAAAGGTAAAAAAGCATTGAGAAAACTATAGAAAAAAAGTAAAAATCACTAAGAAAAATGTCAACAATAGAGAAGCTATTACTTAACACAAAGAAATTTTTGTTAATGACTATATCAATTATGATTAGAAAATAACATTTTAAGCAACTCTAACCTAACATTATTTTTTTGTTTCATGTGTACCTATGAATTTTACTGTGTTGTGGTTGAGTTTTAAGAAGTTGTTGTAGATCTTACAATGCATTATAATTTTTTCCAATTATAACAAAAATAATGGAAAACAGGCTCCCCGTTAGTGTTTTCAGTTGAAACTTCTGATTTTAAAGAATACGTTACTGATGTTAAGCAGGAGATGCCCATATAGTATTACTATTATACCATTTTACCAATGAGGTCCAAAGAGTTTAAGTCACTTGCCCAAACTCCCAGAACTCAAGAAATGGAGGTGCCCTGGTAGTGTGGCTGTAGAGGCCTTGTTGCCACCACCATGAGACACTGCCTCCATCGTTGCCCAGCTTGTATCACACTGATGGTGTGGCCTGGGTCAGTGCTTCTCAAAGTTCTTGGTCAACAGGTTATTAGGTTGGAATGTTACCAGATTAATATGTTACCTAAAAGGTAGTTCTGTGGCTAATTAGATCTGAGAAATGCTGAGTTTAACAAAATAAAACATGTTACTCTACTTTTCAGAGCCAAATGTGTGCTATGATTCTCTAAGGTTGGTAGGTGAAGAAGGATTTAGCACTTCCCAGACCTATTTGTTTGAGATTTATATAGATTAGGAATGTGTTTAGCAGCATAAAACATATAAAATATAACATATAATATATATGTATTGTGTATGTGTGTATGCATATGGCCTTATAAGATACCAATACTGACTTTAAAAATGTGTGTTTATTTATACCACAAAACAAGAAGTCTGGGGCAGGGTGGCCCAGGGATGGGCTCAATTCTCTTTCTCTTTCTGATCTACTGTCCATAACAAGCTGGCATTCACATTCATGAGTATCACCTCATAGACACCAGACATTACTGCCTCTCCAGGCTTTACAGCTGTGTTCTAGGGAGGAAGGAAAAGGAAAGAGGCAACTACAACACTCCCACGTAGAATTCATTGACCAGGGCAGTGTCACCAAATGGCGTTTTTTACTTTTGGGTTTCTTACCTTTAAGCCAGTAAGTTATGATGTGGTAATAAACCACAGACCTTGATTTCTTGCTCACTTGACATGCCATTGGCTGCAGGTTGGCTGTAGTTCTGCTCAATATGTCTTCATTATTTGGGGGCCCAGGCTGAAGTAGCAGCCTCTCTAGGGCCATGCCCTTCCCATGGTGGAGGGAAAAAGAAAGATGGCAGAACCATGTGATTGCTCATAAAGACGCTACTCAAAAGTGGCATTCGTCACTTTCCCCCACATCCCATTGGCCAAAGCATGTCACGTACTAAGGCAAATGTCAATAGGGCAAGGAAGTATAATCCTCTTACAAAAAGGGTCCCAAATACATAACAATATAATGTTTCCTACATAACAAAAGCAGACAAGTGAGAATAGGTGAGGGAATGGAAGTCGAGTCAGAAACCTACAGCGTCTGCCACAGGACATATGTGCACATGCGTGTAGACACACATGCACACCACCTTTTTATTTATTTTCAGAGCATTTCACAGGACAAGTATTGACATCCTTTGGGAACTGTGGTCTTGAGCCACATCTTGTCCCTTTGATGAAATAACTGCCTATAGAAAGATCCTGGTATAAAATAGCCTTTAACGTGTGATCTATGTAAGAGACTCTGATCAAACATGTTATTTCTTGTCGTACATTAAAATCCACTGTTATGTTGAAGTAACATACATGAGCAAAGCTTACTTTTAAGCCAGGAGAATTTCAGAATATAGTCATGTCTAATTATTAATATTCTTTTCTTCTGAATTAGGTGCTATCATACCATGCGACATGTTCAAAAGCTGAAGTTGACAAGTTTAAGGTAAGGAGGAAGAAATGGTTGCCCTATTAGAGCATAAAGTTAAACTTCACCTGCACTCCTGACCCTTTATCCCTTGCCTCTGTAGAATTAGTCCTGTCTACTGGGAGTTGGGGGACTAGAACTGGGCAAAGGTGTGTTTGGATCCTTCTGTTTTAGAGGAGAAGAGGGGGATATATATAACTGAGTAGCCCCCTCATGATCATTTAAATGATTCAGTATTTCTTTCCATTTGTTAAGTAAGGAGGATATCAGGAAAAAAAAATCTGTAATATGGTGAGGATCAGGACACCTAGTTTTGGCATTGGTTTTATCTCTAACTTGCTGTTCACTTAAAATCTTAGGGTCTATATCTTCATTTGTAAAAATAAGTGAAGAGATTGAGATAATAATAGCTAGCGCTTACCGAGTGCTTCCTGTGTGCCAGGCATAATCAAGGCACTTTACCTGTGTTAATTCATTTAATCCTCATAATCATCTGTAGTACATACCATTTTACAGATGAATTAACTGAGGCATGGAGATGTTGAGTAACCAGGCCAAGGTCAAACGATTATAAGGGGTATAGCAATCTGGCCCCAGAACTGGAGTTCTTAACCACCGTGCTTCACTGCTACACAGGGTGACCCCCTTGCAGCTTCAACATCTGATAAGTCTGTGAATGAGTCTTAGATATTCCTTTTTACCTTAGTCACCACCATTTCCTTAAATGCAGTTCAAAATTTTTGCTTGTCTCTCTGCACTCCTACCAGACAGTTTTTAGCAACAGTCAAAACATAGGCATATAGGGAAACCGATTTTCTTCCCTTTTGAGAGATTTGGTGTCTGCCTTTTTGAATTTATATAGAGGTTCAGAGAATTATCAGGAAAAACTGCAACAATGGTAAGAAGGATCATGTTTTGTGTTACAATATGAGTATGTAATGTTACTTGGTGATGGCTACTTTTCTAAGAGGTCCATTTGCATGGAGGTGGCACTGAGGCCTTTGGGTCTAATAACTCAATCAGATCATTAGAAGAATTGAGTCACATGAACAGTAAAAGGGAAAAAGGAAGACCCAAACACTGAGAGCAGGGATAGGAGAATTACTCTCACGAGGTCAAGGAGCAGTACGTCTACGCTAGCATATGAGCTGCTTGGGCACTGTCCAGGGATATGGTTTATTATTGGCTTAGAGGAATGCTTAGAGGAAAGACCTGCAATGATAACTCAGATCAAAGGGCAAGATAGGGTGCCAGCAGGAGGTGACAGCTGACAACAGAGAAAGGAAACAGAGCAACCAAAAGCACAGCAGTCAGGGCCCATTTGTTGTAGAGGCAAACATCCTGCACACCGACTGGAATGGGACCTCCATCTGGGCAGGGCTTTTTGTGTCTTTTGTTCACTTCTGCATCTCCACTGCCTTTTATAGTTCTTGGAACATAGTAACACTAAATAAATACTTGTCGAATGGATGAATGAATGTATGAATGGCTAAATAAGTCCAAGGAGCATCAGTGTTCTAGAACTCAAAACAATTAGTCATTAAGAAATTGTAATATATAATTATCTTACATATTTTTATAATTTTATTTAATATATACATTTTATAAACATTTCTCCATCGAAAATATTTAAAGCTTTTTAACTTTAATAAGTTCAGTTACCTAGAAATCCTATTTATGGAAATACCCAGTTCCTTCTAAAATGCCAATATAATGTCTATATTATTATATTTTTGCTTTTGTTATAATGGTCATCATTGGGAAAAGAGGTAAGGGGTAGGCAAGGCTCACAATGGACTAAATAGGACTGCAAGACCTACTTCATGGGAGCTGTCCAGAGCTATAACTGGCCAACCTTTCTAAAAGTTACTGACCTTTGTTCAGGCTTAATTATTTGCTTAGAGTAAAGAAAACCCCATTGTCCTTGAAGTTGCCATGTTTTTCTATTATTAGCTTAAAAACATACTAAAATACGGAGTATTTAAATTTGAGAACAAAGGGTTATTTCATCTTGAAATTGTCAAGATTATTAACTTAACTGATTTATTCCAGATTTTATCCTGAAACATATTAGCTAGTATCCTATTACAATGTAATTGAGATATAGTAGATAATTATAACCAAGTGGCTTTTTTTCTTGATATGTAAAGTAAATAAAACATTATCATAATTGGTAGCTGATGTCCGTTATAACTGCAGCAATAACATTAAAATGTAGTGTGCTTAAAATAATCCTGCACATAGACTGTGAAAAGCATTTATCGAAATTCCGGACTGAAATATGTGCGATGGCAGTTCCCTAACATTGTAGTTAAATAACAGTAAATAAATGCTTTGTTTTGACCAATGTATATGACAAACTCTGTTTACATTCAAATATATTGTAACCTTTGCTACCTGCAGTGTTTATTTAACAGAGATAGTAAAAAAAAAAAGTTTTTTTAAATGTGTGCAGTGATTTGAAATCTGGGATCAGAGTTATCCATGAGATTTCATGAGTTAAAGGGTGGCTGAGTCCCATTGTATTGGATTATATCCAGTTGGGACCAGGCTAGTAATCTGTGATTCAGAGATTAAGCCAGAGTTTGGGAAAACACTGATTTCATCATTTAGTGCTTAAAAGATCTAGAGGCCGAATGCTGCATATACGCATATGGCAGACTTTATCTGAAAGCCACACTGCACCACATCTGAGATGCAGAAATGTCTGGGAGACCAGTGAAATGTGGTTATTTACAAGAGAGACTAAGAGTCCTCCTGAGTCAAGAATTCTTCCTAATGGCAGTTAAGGCCACAGGCTTCTGTATCTAGATGATTCCAAGTTCAGCATGGGGTTTGTACCTTGGATTTATCCCTTACCTCAGCTTCCCATGGATTCACGTTCTCAGCTGAGAACATGAGTGAACACAAAAAGCATGAACTTTAGTATGGTTTCAGTGCATTAAATACCCCCAATAGCACAAGGATCCAGAGTGTCAACAGCACACAACAGAAAGCAGGAGCCCAATGGAAGAAGCATCACTACTGACCAAAGGCAAGGCACCCTCCTACCGGTATGCCCGGCAGAGGCTGGAGGAATCAATATGGGCTGAGTGGTCACATTTTAAGGACAGGTAAGGTATACCCTGAGGACTCCCAGAAACAAGTAGGAAAGATTGAAATCCTATACTACTGCAGAGTGTGGTATGTACTATTGATTACTCTTAATTTTCTACCATTTGTACTAGTAGGTAGTGGGGCCCAAAGGAAGACAGATTTCATACAAGATAAATATGTAGTGAATCATTAAAAATCATTAATGTTAGGCTGATACCACCTTACCCTGTCTCACATCTTGTCCTCCTATCTCACATCCCTTCATGTTTTGGAATTTTTCCCCCTATTCTAGGATGCTAGGATTGTGGGGGAGATGGTGGTGTTTTTGTTTTGTTTTGTTCTGATAACCCTATTTCCTCTGTTGGGAAAAATCTCCTAGAGGGGTGTGTAGTGGTGGTTGAGTGGAGGAGAATACAGTGTGAAAACCTTTCCAGAAGTGTCCCTGGCCTGTCCAGCCAGGATAAGTAGATAAAACAACATATAATTACTCATCCAACAATGTCTAAATTTAGGCTTATTCTTCCTGGTTCTGATTTAATATTTATACCTTGGGAAACAGTCCATTTTGTAGGGCCACCTATACACAAAAAGATGACAGAACTTCCTGGAACTAATGAATTAATTTTTTTAAAAGTCTGATTCAGGTTAAAATATTAATAAATTATCCTTTATGGATTGATTGTCCTGTGTATCTAATGAGGAAACCAGGATCTAAAAAAAAATAGTTTTTAATCCTCATTAACATTTACTGATCTTCCATGAACTTGAAATAAGAAAGTTATATATAGAAAATTTGTGCAGATTTTAGTGCCTGTTTATATCTCTTCAGCTCTGTGCTAACAGGAATAATGTATAAAGACCATATTGACAATTACATCTCCTTGAAGATTGCTGGTTTAAAGGCTTTTAATAACCTGAAGATGCCAGCTGTGATAACATAAGAAAATGAGTTTAGTACACCAATTATATGCTCTTGTAATTTTATGTACTTTCCTTAGATTCCAATGCGGTGGACAGACCAAACAATTATCACTATATATTGCCAGTTTACCAATTAAAATCAACTCATGGACATTCTCATGTTATATGGCCACCTTCTATCATCCCCTCTTTCAATTCAGAACTGCATGGGTTACGGCTGCAATCAGAGATGAACTCGTTTACAGCACTATAACTGCCTCAGTAATTAAATGCCAATAACTCATGTTGGGTATCCAGGTTTGGACTGCCTCTTACATAATTTCAAGTTTTCAATGTTCATGCCTAGGCCACAAATTAATATCCTGCTAAAGTAAATAAAATAAAGTACCAAGAATAGGCATTCCTTGTAGCAGTTACATACCAAAGTAAGAATGGCTGCATCACAAATAGGATCTTACGGCCTGCTCTGCAGACTGAGCAATGGGATGTGATTTATTGGGCTTGAAAAATAATAATAGTAATTCAGACTTGAGAAGACACTTGGGTCCGTGAAATAGTCTAATGTGTATAATAAGAAGCTTCAACCCTCAGGACCGCCCTTACAGTTATGCCAGTAGCTATGTCTGCCAAATGCCCTGCACGAGGGCCCTGGAACAGGGAGGCAGGGGTGGAGGCTGCCCCCTTTCCTTGGTTGGCCAAATGCACGGGATGTCTTTAAGCAATTGATCCTGGGCGGGGGACATGCTCCTTTTTAAGTGGCACAAGGGCACCACCTGTGCTAGCTACTGCCCTGCCCCATCTATTTCCAAAGCCATGGAAAAGCCCAATCCTTGCAGCAGCCTCTTGCGGAGGAAGAACACACTGTGTAGTGAGGGGGTAACACCATGGCATTTACCCAAACTCGGGTGACACAGAGAACCCCAAGGAGGAGGCAAGGTAGAGCCTGGCCCTGTGGAGGGCTGCCCACGGCGGAGGCCGGAGAGCTCAGGTCCCACCCCGATCAGTAGGAGGCAGCCTTCTGCTCCTCTCCCCCAGGCAGGGGCCCCCGCAGAGGCACCCCCACAGCCCTGGGGATAGCCCAGGGCCTCGGGGTGCCAGAGAGGAAACAAAAGCTTTCTCTTATTTCTCTGCAGTCTCCGTTCTCATGGCCTTCCAGAAATGCTACCCTCAGAAATCTCAGCAGCGGCTTTCCGATTCAGCTCAGCTGATTTCTAAGGTGGTTTAGAAGATGAGCTTGTAGCGGTATGAAAGGAATTTGGGTATCACATTATACCTCAACTATTCTGTCTCCTCCCTTGTCCCCACCTCTTGAATTTAGGAAGTTGTTTTGACTTTAAATAGTATTTACGCCAAGTTTAATATCCAAGTTTTTTTTTTTTAATTGTCAGGGAAAGTTATTGAACCTTCACCAGGGAATTGGCTGCAGAGGAAACAGCTGCCTCAGCGCCCTAAAGGGCAGCCCCTGCTCGCAAGGCAGCGCCCGGCCGGCGGTCCCCGCGGGCTGTAAATATGTGGAGTGCTTTGTGTTCAAATGTCCGGCTCTCTTTATGAATTGTGTCTTAATCAAATGCCACATCAGAAAAAGGATGGTTGTACTTTGTCACTCTTGAGTGTTGAGGATACTGGGGAGGCGGTGGCTGGGAGGGGACAGGTCTGCGAGCGCAGACTGGCCTTTCCTACTGCTGAGCTAAGCGGCTGCGGATTGAGGACCCTTCAAGGACCCGCCTGACCAAAATACATCCCGTGGTGACCCTGCCCGCCCCTTGGATCGACTTATACAGCCACTATTTATCACTTCTTTCCGTTTAAAACAAAGCAGGGACACTGTCTCTAGAAGGCCACTGGGAGCGTCTACTTTCCCTGGGGGGAAGAATGGGCCTGGAAGCCTTTCTCTCCCCTGCACTCCCCACGGTGCCTTTATGGTGCAGAGGGTCTGACCTGAGGCAGTGAAACCAAGAGCGCAGGGAAGCGACAAGTCCTGAACGTCCAGCAGAGAGCAGTGGTGTGGCCCAGTGAGAACCCTGACCCCTGAACTGTGAAGGGAACTGTAGAAGTTAAAGGAGGCAGAAACTTCCAGAACACTAGGGCATCCAGAACCGTATCACTCTCCCATCTTTCTGGTCTTCCTCTGATTAGAGCCATTGGTAACTATGGATGTAGAGCCCCTTGTAGCCCTCGCCTCAGTGTTCTGGGCTTGGCTTAGCCATCATAATGGCCGACGTCCCCTCAGCGGTTTGTTCCACACACGCAGAAGCTACTACCTCCTGACAGGCCACCCTCACCCCCGCTCTCTGATGTACACTCTGGCTATAGTAGTACAGTCGTCATGGAGCCCTCACCCCTCCTCACCCCACGTGCTGTACCATCCATCCTGCCTTCAGAAGGCCCCGCCGCCCCGTCCATCCCCTCGGCCCTCACTCGCCAGCTCGGGTGCTGGTTCTCTCCCACGCAGGCAGCTGCGCGCTGCCCTCCTCTCCTCTTGACCCTCTCCCACACCCGCCCTGTATACAGCTGCCAGATGAACAGCAGAACTCCTCCTCTGCTGCCAGGCCCCCCTTCAAAAGCTTAGCATCTTCCACAGGCCTCTAGATTCTCTCAATTCTAATTCTTTAATCGGACATAAAAGTACTCAGAACTCTAACCTCCGATTCACTTTTCCAGCCTGTTTCCCGCCCATTCCCTGCCCTTTCCTAACTTTGTTCCCACCTTTCTCCCTATCTCTGCATATTTAAAGTCCTAACGATTCACCTGTCCCTGCTCGGTTGCGCTTAGTCTCCCTGAAATCATTCTAGTTGTCCTTCAGACAAAAATGATCTTCTCATTTTCCATTCTTTCCACCATCCTTGTCACTTTCTACCTTGCAGTATTAATCTTGGTGTCCTGCCTAATCACGTGGTTAAACTAAATAACATTTTTAGGAGAGAATCCTTGACTTATTCATTTTTGTAACCTTTCTATCACCTTAAGCCATGTTTTTCACCTGGGTGCTGGAGAAATTTCTTCCTTGTGACCAAATTTATTGAAATATTTGCCATTTTTATGGCAGAAGAAATTATAATGTGTGGGTAGAATTTTGAAGCAGGGATCTGTGACAATGGGAATGTCTGAAAAGTTTTTCTCAATTCTTGCTTTATATTGTTTAAAACCCTTTGGCTTGGTTCTTGGTTGTTAGTTTCCTGGTTTTTCTGGGCAGCCTAAACTGTATGAAAACACAGAGATTCATTTTCTTTGTTTAGGATGAGTGCTGGCCCTATTCTCTTTGGAGTGCTCTGTAATGACAATGTCTCTCTTCCCTGCTGTGGCCAAAAGCCATTTGCCTTTAGTTCTTAGTTGATTCAGCAATTTCTTTACTATTAAATAAGATTCTTCATTCCAGTATCCCTCTACCACCACCCTGCTGACTGAATTTTTTAGAACCTATCATTTTCTTGACCCTCAAGATGGCTTTCTAATACTTTTTCATTTGTATTTTATTTACTATTTTGTATAGTCCTGTATTCTGTCTCTCTTGCCTATTTTTGAAATCATGTACCAGTTTGACAGTTCTTCATATTTTTTTCTCAATTGAAAATGAATCCATCCAAAAGCTTAAAAATGTTTATGAGCCATGTGCTATTGGTCCCAAGGCACCATATGGAATAGGAAGTTAACAGACGATGTCTGACCAAAGGGCTTTCTCCAGTCAGTAGCCAGAGCTGTGCCTTTACAAAGTCTTTGTAAGACCACGGACGTGGTGAGACCAGAGCGTGAGCAAATGTGTGAATAGACAAAGCAGCCGCCAGACCTTTTGGTTCATTTAAAATTTCTAGGCTTCAGGTTTCCTTATCTGCAAAACAAAGCCATTTCCAGCCATAATTTTATGAGTCTATAAAATTTATCTCCAGGAGGGAAGGGGAAAATAAAACACAAAGTGATATAAATGTTGACAAAACATCTTAGGGATTTTATGATTTCTGAATACTCGAAGTTTTGAATGTAAGCTCTGTTTAAGAATTTGGGTATTTGGTAGAAGATAGCTCAGCTTGATTTAATGACATACTATAAATAATTTCCAAAGCCCCCCAGTACTAGATTCTATTTGAGGGGTAATATAATATAATAATGCTCATGAGGAAGATAAGTGATTATGTTAGGTAAGACAAGAGTCTTAATCTCATCAATATAGAAACTGTACACTCATGCTATCTATAAATGTTTAAATAATGATGTCTTCAGTCATAAGAAATAGCGATGTATAAAAATGTTTTCACGTCCATTATCTCACTGGAGCCTCACAGCGTCTTGGTGAGGGCAGGGTTAGCATATCTCCATTTCATGTATGAGGCAACTAAGAACCAAAGAACCCATCTGCTTTGGTTTCTCCTCTCCCATGTTTTGTTCTGACCTGAAGACAATGCTGCTCTTCAAGTGGATGAGTAGGAAAATGGAAGCGATGTCATAGAATTTTATCCTTAGGTCATTTCTTTTCATTCAACTATTATTACTGGAAACTGTGGCATTTTGACACTTTTGAGGTCAAATAAGCATGAATGGTGATGATATCTGAGAAAGACAGAATTTTTGGCTGAACTTAACACAGACATTTAAAAAAAAACTGTTCATGGCATTCTCTGGGCAATTAATATATAATGCTGTTTTATTAGAAACTTGTTTTTGCATTATGGTTGTGCTATCCATGTGACTTCTTGCCCTGAATTTTAGACCACTTAGAAACCTAAGGAAATTGGAAACAGCAAACATTATGGAGACATTGCATCATTCTCAGCAAGAGAGTGTATGATCCATTATTCTGTCCTCTCGTCTGTCATCCGTATAGTCTGATTGGCCGTCTAGCTGCATAGAAATCTCTCAACATCTGGAAAGCTCAAAGAAAAAAGAGCAGTCCCACTTTATTACCCTGTTCTCTCCAGGCCTGCCAAGTACCTCGTAAGAAAGATAACAAGGATATGAGATTGCAAACATCAGTTTAATGATAAAGCGCTTGTCAGGAGATAAAGTCTTATGTTTAAGGCATGAGAACTTATGAACTAGAGACTATCTGGGGGAAGATATGAAGTGAAGAATGTGAGACTGGGTTTGCATTTGTGTATTTGCTATAGTGATCCTTGATACCAGGAATGTCATGGACTGTCATCTGCACATGTGAAATGTCACGATTTTAACGTAAACTCTCAAGGTAAATTTTTAAAGATTTTTCAAAGTTTCTAGCTATTCTGAATTACTTGCTGATACTGTCTTAATTTGTGTGTGAGTGTGTGTGTGTTTGTGTGTGTACACATACTTCAACTGAAAGCGACAGTCACCTGATTTGGAGTTTCAGCTCTGGCTTTAGAAAAGGATCTCTGGGCAATTCATTGTCTCCAAAGAGACAAGCGAATGGAAAATCTGTGAGAAAACAGGGTCTGAGATGAAGCACTTTGGCCACTGGGTGCCATCCTTGCTCCACGTAAGGATTTGCTGAACCACATTTCTAGGAAAATGGTTAAAACCCAAAAGACAGTAATTTAAAAGTAATTTCAAGATATAATAATGTTTGTGTGTGCGCATGACCTGGAATACGTCAGTGACACAGGCAGCTTATTCATTTGCCCACAAGCGAGGCGGAGGGACTGGGGAACTCTCCCCTTCGGTTCAGCTTTAAGAACAAAGCCTGGGTAGGGCCTTCCTGCTTGCTGTATCCGAGCAAGGCAGTGTGGAGGGGCTGGGAGTGGGGCTGGGAGTCGTCCGTGAGGTGGTGCAGCAGGTATCCAGGTATCTGGAGGTCAGCGGGTCAGATGCCCCATTAATTATTTTTATTGCTGTGTGTACTTGCAGCGTGTGTACAGCAGCAGGACTTGAACCCAGCTGTTCGTGTGGCTGCACTCCGTCCCTGCAAATGCATTCCTCTCATTGCCAGAGCTGGTAGAGACATTAGGCACACCTTGTCTTCCCCTTCCCCAGAACACTACATGCTGGTGGAATGGTTTTGGGTGATTTTTGCTTCCCTAGAAGCAATTCTTGGAGTTTACAAAGACACTACCTGAGCCAAGCATTAAAACATCCATAGTGAATATCTATGCACAATTTTGCTATCTTTGGATTTGATGCTCATATAAATAAAGCCAAGGAATTAAACTCCGCATTATGGGCAAGAATAACCACAGAGAATATGCTAAGACTGTCATGTAATTCAGGTTAATGTTTCCATCCAGGGGCTCAAACATTTGGCTGGGACTAAAAGGAATTAGGCTGTGCATGAGTAAGAATTTTAATAAAAACCGAAAATCTGTTACAGTCCCACTGTAACAGAAACTCTAGAATCCTTTCTCTAAGACCTCATTGTAGAAGGGGTCTAAGCCCAAAACAGATTTTCCCTCATCCCCCTAGGTTGGGGGTCACTGCAGCTGGCCTGAGTTGGCCCTGGAAGCTGTCCCTGAGCAGCTGCCACAGGCACTCGTTAGGCTCACTGTAATCACATCCACACCCATGAAAGGACAAAGTATGAGAAGGGCTGGTGAGAACTTACACTCAGGCTTTTCTCAACCTATCTGAGGATAAAAGGCTTAAATACTATTCTGTTGTTAAGCGTCTACAGGTGGATGGACTTTAAAATACATTTCCTGGGCTTACTGTAGGAAAACACGATACCAATTATTATATACTTTCAAATATTGCTATTCACTAAGAGTAATGCTCTTATAGCTGCAGCATTCTTGCTGATTCAAAGTGCTTTCACAGTTCTTCTTTTGCTGAATCTTAACAATGCACCTCTGAAGGAGGCCTCAGCGGCCATATCCCACGTGTGTATCAGGCAGCCCAGGCAATCGGTTCCTGCTGCTGAGGCCCTTTCCTGGGACTCTCCTCCCCTGTATGATCAGCCTACTCAGTGTGACCGTCACCTGGAAAATAAACATTTAATGAACATTTACCAGCTGCCAGGTCTGTTTTGGTACCTTACCTGTATTAACTCCACTTATGTATTCAATCTTCCCAAAAACTCTACTATTATTTTTTTCTTACTTTACAAATGGTAAAATGGAGGCACAGAGAGAAATGCCTAGTTAATTACAGTGTACAAATTAAGAAATCAAGACTGAGTTTGCACACCGAATTTGTAACATTCCCTTTTGAAATGATTTGGAACTCTTTGTTGAGATCCTTCTGGCCTTGGCTTGGCCCTCTCCTTGTGGTCTGCCGTGAACCCTTACGCAATCTTGGCTTAGTTCCCTGATGTGAGCTCAGACTTCAACATACTCTGCCAAGAGTGTTTTTGTTTGTTTGTTTTTGTTTTTAAGGTTACACAGTTTGTAAAGTAATCCAGCCCCATTGTTTAGGCAGGTGTGCTTCCTTAGCCTGCGGTATTCTGGAATATCAACCCTAAGGAATACGTTTGTGGGGTCTAACAACACTTCTTCCCTCCAAAGGATAAATTTCAAACAATTCTTGTGCTGAATGATCCCATTCCTTTTGCTACTAGGTTCATTTTCCTAACATATATTATAATCCACCTCCCACCTTTCTGGGGACAAAGGAGTTCTGTGAAAACCAAGCTTTGTAATTCCTGCAGGAACAGGTGGCTATCCTCACCGCTGGACTTAAGTTTGTCAAACAACTCTCTAAAACACTGAAGCTGGCTTTTTAGGAAGAACACTCTGTACTCTTCCCTGCAACACCAACAGAAAAGACTTAGAATTCAGAAAAGAAAGAAAGGAGAGTAAGAGGCTTTCTGTGACAACATTGCTCCAATGTGAATTAAAAGAGAACTGCCCTCCCTTTAAAACCATGGAGAAATTGATGCTTCTGCCTGAAATATCTTTTAAACCATAAGTGATCTCCTTGAAAACAGCTTTACTCTGATTCTACGAGGTGTTATGTGTGAGGGTAAAAGCTGATTATATTGACGACACTCTGGAAGACCAAGGGTCCAAGTATTCCAGTGTTAGGAATGTCCCTATCTGCCCTGGGCTGTGATCATGCTTCTCCACATTAGCTTTTTCTCTCACTTAGGGGTAAATTCATTGTGGGAAGTCAGGGTTGAGGGCGCAAGGTCCCAGATGTAAAATATTCTTCCTCTATGTAGTATGCATGTGCCCACAGTCTTCTCAGCAAGGGTTACAAATGGGAGTGTAGCGCGCAACTAAAGGAAAACCTGCCCCGCTGAATAGGCTCCTGCAAAGCCAACTGCTGTGCTCCAAGCCACCTGACTACTCACAGGGCTGGCTACTGTGACTCTGTGCCAAGCACCTGAGCTGCACCTTAGACCCAATGTGAAGAGCCTCACAGTACAGCACTGAGCCCCCAGGCGTGCTCACTGCAGACTGGCTTTCTTTACAAAGGGTAAATGTGGCCTCTGTCAGAGCCGAGGTTTCACATCTTTCAGCAACACCCTCTAGAAAGGAATTATGTATTCCAAATTCCAGTGTGGAGAATCTCAGGGACATTTTCTGATTGGTCCAACTTGGTTCATGTGTCCATCCCTGAACCGATCAACCATGACGAGGAAGGTGCTCATAGAAGAATACGTCGGTTCCCAGGTGGAAACATGTGGTTGGAGTGGAAGAAGGACCAGCTCCCCTAGAAGGGAGAGAGGTACCAAGTGGAGAGTAGCATAGCTGTCCTTCACAGGTGAGGGGTACTTGCACATAACTTCCAGATAGCCCTCACTTATAGCCAGCAGACATCTCCTGGGGCATAGGTGAGATGTTCACAAGAGCCCCTTCATAACGTGTAGACCCCGGGCAACCCCCATAAGTGATTTCTCTGCTGAAGTGGTTCCCCAAGCGATGTTGGCTAGATCACATTATTGAAAAGAATGTTCTATTATCTCCTTAAAGCATTTCTATTTCCACAGTTAAGTAGAAATCAGGGGTGACCTCACTGATGCTCACCCTGATTTGGCTCTGAAACTCACCTAAATATTACAAGACAAATAAAAATAATTTCCAGGGACATGCCAATTAAATTCATCCAGGCACTCCTCATTAATGACTATCTCATTGGGTCACATCAGATCAGCATCTTTCTCTTGTGCTTGAACACTGGAGTCTCCGATATATAACCAGGAAGGCCCACTGTAACTGGATCAACCAGTAACCCACGGATTCCTTCTGGGTAGTCATTTCTTCATGAATTAATTAGGATCTGGAAAATTAAGCAGATCAAATAGTCCTAAGATCCCTATATCCAATGTTTGAAACTCATAGTAAAATAACTCAATTCCTAATCTACTTCCTGGCCTCATTAGAATTCAATTAGTAGAAGGACATTCTTTCCTAGAGGCGCGTTGGCAGATTTGTGTGTGAACAGTTAACCCGGTGTTAGCAAAAGCAGTTACTTGTATCCAAACAGCTCTCTCTGACTGCAAAGATGAAATCCCAAAGCTGTTTAGATGGGACTATGCTTATCCTCCCACCAGGATGCAAATATTTTAAGTGGACAGAGTGAGATAAAATGCAGCCAGTGCAGCCCCTGACACTGACCACATCCTGTGGCTGCCGGATTTTTGGACTTGAAGGTCAAGGGAGGAAGGTCAAGGAAGGGACACTGGGGACAAAGAGACAAAGAAAATTTTAAAAGTTCTTGACATTGTTGAAAATTATGTCCTAAATAAAGAAGTCTGGACTTTAAAATGTATAAACACATATTCTCCGAAAGGTATGTGGAAATACCCACATATGTCTTGAACAGGAAGAACTGCCCATCAGACCATAAAAAGCAGGATATTTGAGGGTAAGACAACCTTGAGTTGGTTTTTTTTTGTGGTTTTCTTCTGCAGTATTTCCTGCAGTCTACTTCAGATGCCTGAATGTAGACTCAGGGAGATTTATTTTTCTTCTAACAGGGCATGTTATAGTTGTCACTCAGCCTTGAAATAGTCTTTCTCTCCAGTGGAACATCAGGCCAGTAATATATTTGCGTAGCTATTCCCCTCCTGTCACTCTTCTGCCAGCACTAATGCGTCAGCATTGCACAGCAAGCCCAGCCAGCCAATGGCAGGCCTTGAAGCTGCTGCCTTTATGGGACTTGTTTTCAAATTGTTCTCAGTCACCCAGCAACAGGAAAAGGTATTTTGTTGGCTCTTTCACTGTCAGCTGGAAAGGAGGAGGATCCAGATGGGCTCAGCTGTGAAGGTCGAAAGGAGACTTGGGGGTTGGGGGTCAGCAGATGTTTTGGACACAGAAACCTCTCAGTGGCAAACGTGGTATCTTATAAGTATTGGATTAAAGCATGATGTTTTCATCCCCTCAAATAAAAATCAAATGTAAAAAATATTGGGGCAGGTAGTTTTAATCTGCAGTGTCATGGGATGCATAAAAGATAGACGTGGGCGCCTGATCTTATCTGCACCATGAAAGGAAGTGCTGCTGAGTGCAGGGCCTCCGCGGGAAGTGAATGAGGGCTTTTGGTGTGGAGGCAATTGAGCCTCTGCCTGCTAGAGGCAGGATGCCATGCGTAGTGGGTATTCTAAAGGCAAAGTAAAACCCCCAACTTACTTTATCAATACCTGATCTTGTGAATTATCTTGCCCTTAAAAAATTTCTTCATTCTACTTACCTGTTTAGGCTGATTTTTTTTGTCCCCCAGAGAAAAGCAAAGGAGAGGGCCAAGGAACAAGTCAAGGTCACCTGGGCCTTCAATAACAGGCTGTAGTGCCATTCGTCTACTGAGTCCTTCTCTTTCGTGTGATCCTGTGCAATTCATAGAGGAAAATAAGGTTTTCCTCTTTCTGTTTTTATTCTCTTGTTACTATAGCACAGAAAATTAATATTGATGGAGTGCATATGTGAATCAAAGTGATTAGGGAATGCTCCGAAAAGAACATGCTGTAAAACAGACAAGGGAAAAATAAAATCTTAAACTGACAACACCCGGTCCCTGCTGAGGATCCGGCCTCTTGGCACCTCAGTCTACACGGTGGAAAGGCATCCGCTGTCAATAAGGAAAAACAGTTAAACTCCAAATGCTTCGATGCCAGGAACCCACGTGTATCTTGTTGTTGGCTGGAGACCTGACTGCAATGCGGGGCCCACAGTTTGCCTGTGAGAGCTCACTCAGTATAAACCCCTCACTGCTGTTCCCCAGAGCATCCGCTGTTTGCCAGCTTAGAGCAGCAAAATGGAGGAAGGTGCTCTCTGCTTTTCCACAGTTAGTCAGATTGGAAATTAACCATAATTAACAGTAATTATAATTAACAAGGGGCAACATATTAACTTAGATCCAATACTATTACATGCATGTTAACTCTGTAGACTCAAATTAACAAATTAGTCTGCGAATATCATTTCCACATACCTCTAATGGGTATAAATAATGATACAGTCAAATTTGCCTTAACTAAACTCTAAACTACTTGAAAATTGCCGTATCTCCAGTGCCTGACAAAAATGCCCCACCCCAGAGTAGATGCTCAGTAAAATATTCGTTGAACAACTAAAGCAATAAATTAATGACTGACTTAATGAATCAATAAATGACACAAAACTTGTGAATCTGCCAGAGCTTTGCAGATGCCAAGCCTTGGACAGTTGTGAAACAGGTTGTTCTTTTATGTCTTTGGGTACATGTATCTAATGGAAACTAAACTCAGCCCTGAGTTGTAATCTTGCTTATTCATAACTCTCGTATTATCTATGAGATAATATTGTTACCTTGTTTTATGGATGAAGAGGCTGAGGCCTACAGAGGTAAAGTAACTCTCTCAGGGTGACAGAGTATAAGATTTGAACCCAGATCTAGCCCAAAGCTCATGTTGTGACTGCTGTAAGAGTCTGTGTTCACACGTATGTATTTTATAAGTACTGAAATATGAACCCAGGGAGCAGAACATGCTGCATTTCCCCAACAACATTAACACTTTTTCTGTTTCAAAGCCCTGAGTAGAACATCGATTGTGAAATTCAGATACTGTTTTGGAGATGATTAGAAATAAACTGAGAGTTAAGATGCAGGTAGGCTGAAAACCCTGCAGCTCTCTGAGCTCTGAACAGGTCACTGAGCTCAGGTTGGAGTCCCATATTCTGTTTCTTGTGTTGGTCTCTGCAGAGGTGGAAGCTCGTCCAGATCTGTTTTGGCCATCACCATCACTAGACATGGGTTCAAGTCCCAGCGCTGTCTCACACTCCCCATGTGGCTCTGGGCAATGCCTTAACCCCTTTGAGCCTCCCTTTCAGAGTCATAAAAGTGGGATAAGAGGAACCACCCCAAGGGGTCGTGTGAGGATTAAATGGGATGACAATATGGAAAGAACCTGTATTTATCCTGGCACATTGTAGATGCTCAGTATATACTAAATGTCTTTTCTCTTTCTCCTGTACCCTTAAGTAAAAAAGATGAACGAGGAATCTCATTTGTTTAGCATATTATAAAATGAGTCTAAAAGTCATCCAGTTTTTCTTTCTAGTCTTGCTTAATCAGTAAATATTGGTTCCTTATTTAAAGAGGAAAGAGAAATGTGTTTTCTATCCCAGCACAACTTTAGAAAAGCTCAGACACAAGGTACAAGTTCAGAGCTAGAAATCTATATTAGACAAGGCTTCCTGAGGCTCCAGCCCCCAGACTTCTTCCCCCGTTTCCATTTCCCAGGGAAACACTGCACCAGTGATGGACATTTTGGGGGCTTCCGGCTCCTGCTAGCTCGATGGGAACCAGGGTACCAGAAATCGTAGAGAAAGTCTTGGAAACGTTACATACAGCAGAGGTTCTCATCATTTTTTGTGAGGAAAAGCTGTTAGTTACATCCATAAAGTCAGTGAACCAGGCGTGGGTTTTCAGGAAAGGTTCTGGGGGGAGCAGGCACCCTGCTTCATCCCTCTGAAAACAGCAACAGATGAGGAGAAGGAAACACCATCGGCAGTGAGCCCATGAACCAGCAGGTCAACGTATCAGCTAACACTTCAAGATAGGTTGGAAGATCTAGATCTGACCCCAGAAAAAACTTCATTCTCTGACACATCAGAACTTTGGAGGGATTTTTTTTTTCTTACTCACTATGGCTCTCTGCACTAGAAAGAGGATAATTAGGTTGTGTTAAGTGGTAGGCCTTGGTCAGTGGCTCTGAGCTCCAGCTGGACATTAGACTAGTGTAAGGAAAGGAGCCTTTAAAAACAATACCAATACCTGGGTATCACTCCAGACCAATTAAAAAGAAAGGAGGCAGAGGGCTGGCATTGGTATACGTTTTAAAACCCCCAGGTGATTTAGTTATAGAGCTAGGAATGAAAAGCACAAGTCTAGGTAATGGTTCCCAAACTGATGTCTCATAGAATACTGCTGCACAGAATATTAATAGGTGTGGCACATGCCCACAAAAAGTGTTCTGATACTAAATTAATTAAAATTTTTAAAAATGCTAAACATAATAAAGGTAAATAGGTGTCTTTACTGCACAATTTCTAAGACTTTATATCCTCACGGGCATTGTGCCTCAAATGGTAGAGCACTGACTTTGCATAGCTATTTTTGACCACACCCTTTCCAAAGCGCATCTGCTAATGGTGTCTGTAAGAGCGTCCCAGGGAACATGAGTCTGAGCACATGCTGGACCTGGCCACAGTCTGCAGTACATTGTCAAAAGAAAGACAGAGAGAGTCCTGAGTGGAGGCATCCACCAGTGGCCATGTTTTGCAATCTGAAATACCACAGGACGTCCAGATCCTGGAGTTGATACTGTTTTGAGAATGAGCCTTTAATTATTATGCTCATCATTAAATAATAGTTGCAATAAAGTCTTATCTCAGGAATTTCCAAAGAGCAAGTCACTTTAATTACAGTAATGTATATTTCAAAGCTGCTTCATTTTCATTGTCAGTATTTCTGCCCTGAAAAGAAAATGTGTTGCTGTTTTGCATTATAAATTGCCTCCAAGAAGGGGAGCTTCTAATGGTTCATATTGCCTTGGAATACCTGGAGACACTCAGAGAACAGGTCTTTACCTCCAACCGGGGATCCCCGAATGGAGGCAGAAATAAAACTGAGCTGAGAATGATATTGAGCTTGAGTATGTGCAGGAATTAACGATGTACTAACTATCTAACTGCCTAAAATAAAAACGGGTAGTCAGTGATTTGTATTTGACTGAGCAGAAGTGGCAAGGTTTTTTATGTGCAGCTGAGATTATGTACTGTTGTAAATGAAACCTGAACTTTAGTTTTCAGGATCTGAGAAGGCAGTTCTCTGAGCCTGCACTTTTCCTTCCTCATATGAGCCTGAATATTCCCTGAATACCTGACTTATTCCCTTTTCCAACAATGTCATTTTTTCATTTATAGTTGGTAATATATAAAACATGAGCAACTCCTAAGTCACAGTAAAATAGTGGCCATACTCCATGCCATTGGCCAAGGGCCTTAGAAGTTATTCATCTTAGGTATAATGAAAATGGTAATAAGCCAATTATTATTTTTTATTATTAATTGAGCACTTCCTATTATATGTTCCAGGTTACATGTGCTATCTTAATTTAATCATGAAAACAACTCTCTGAAATTTGTGGCTTTGGCCTTCTTGGCCTGATAGGGAGCTACAGCTAAGAGAAGTAAAGTAGTTTGTCAAATGAGCATCGAAGCTGCAATTGGAACCAGTGTTCATAAACGGTCCTTGCAGTATGCCCTGCTGTTAAACGAATGGTACATCTTGTTCCAACAGGTATGAGAAATGACAATATGGAACGATAGGGGGAAACATGTTTATGACTTCATATGTGAACTACTTCAGTATGTTTAGATTTCTAGCTGTAAACAAATATTTTTACATCATTTTTTCACTTTTTTAAAGAATATTTGACATCATTTAATTGTAATCCTTCTTTTCAAAAATGATTTACAGGGTATAAAATAGCAGATTAGCAGATACGTGTATATTTATTTACATTTATATAGATAGATACACACACAATGCCAGCTAATGTGTTGTCGAGTGAGTATTCTTTGACTTTTTTATTATGAGAAAATGACTCTCCAGACCCATCTGCATGGTGCATTAACTCCTAGTCATTTGGGGAGCTGTGGTGTTGGATTTGCCCAGTCTGGCCACATTCCTTTAATCAGCCCCTTTATGACAAATTTATTGATTAGAAAGTTGGCTGGAGTAAGGACCACCGTCTGTAGCCATAGGAAATAGCAAAGCTAATTAGCTTCTTAATCCCGCAATCACTACCCAGAAAGGGAAGAATAATTTTTGGCATACTTAATCTGACTGAAATATAAATCTAATGTTTGTTCACCTCTGGGAAGGAAGTGTAAAAAGAACAATAACCAAAAAAAAAAAAGGTAGTTAAAAGATGAACTCTTATATCTCCAGCAAAAATAATGGTGGATGGTTGGTAAAATATATTGCGTTTCATGGGAAAATTAGTCCACCAGTTCTGGGCTTGCAGTAACATACCCTGGATTTGACACAAAGAAAATGGCTTTTGGCATTTATCCACATTATGTTCCACTACGTAATTCTAAAGCAGATAATTTCTAGTTCTGGCAAAAAGCTATTTTGATATTTTATTTTTATTCCCCAGAAAACAGCTTTCAATACTAAAGAATAATTGTATCAATATAAATACTCTACCTGCAGGTGTTTTATATCATATTCAATGACAAACTATGAAATGTAACATTTTTGCTTTGACAGCCCATGAAATCTATCATCTATTTTCATAGATCCTTCATTCAGAAAAAGATTTGATTTTTTCAGGATTTATGGTCTGATCAGAAATATTTGAATAAAAGATTTGCAGCTTTTAAAATCAATATCAGGATTTACTAGTAAAAACCTAGAGTCAGTGGGTGAAATGTTATTGTAATCATTTATCCTTGTGACCTTCAAAAGAATAAAAAAATAACTGCTGTCTCATGCCCATAGTTTATATCCAGCAACACTAGATAAGAACGAGAAGCTCTTTTCGTTCACTGTGCAGTTCATGACTCTTCCAAGAATTACCCATATACTGTTGCTAGGAGGCAGAGGCGCTGTGTGATCTCAGTATTTAATAAGACACAAATAGATGAGATAGAAAAAAGGCTTTGTTCACCTGGTGTGTCTTTGTGAGTAATCAGAATGAAGAGAAATATGACTTGATTCATTTTCAGAATAAAAATCTACAAGCTGTCTACTCTCTTTCTCAGATAGGTTAGCTTGCTGTTCTCCTGTATGGGCCTATAAAATGGACTTGATCTAAAATTTCCATTTAATCAAATCATCCTCAAAAAGGAAAGATATTTTCTTTCAGTGGTAGTTCCAATTTTAAAAATATTCTCTCTCAGATAAATTATTTTATCATTTATTAGATTTATTAAATACGTTTTCATGTGCTGGATCTTTCTTGATATAGAAGTATAAATATGATCATTATTTTAAATGCATCATCTAGCATACCTCGTATTCCAGACAAAAGCTGCAGAATGCTACCGATTATAGTCAGAGCTGAGAGAGAGCTTGAGCAGGGCACCCTGAAGGTTGGTAAATTTTGCCTCAAATTGGAAGGGGGATTTGCCAGGGGCTGGAGGGTCAGGAGTGTCTGGACTGGGAATCAAGAGATTCTAATCCTGGCTCTGCCTCTCACCTTGGGCAAGTTATTCAACTTCTCTGGTATTAGGCAAGCGGGGGTTAACCTACTGTCCTTGTAGGGCTTTCTGAGTGTTATCCAAAGGCTCACAACTATTCTCTTGTTTGTTTCTAACAAGCTGAGCTTGGGATGAGACCAAGATCTCTCAAATGCTTTCCTGAAATCCCTGAACGCTACAGGCAATACAATGAAAGGCAGGCCACAAATTGCCCAAGAACCCAAAATTCAAAATGGAACCTTCAGAATTAGAAGGAACCTGGGTGGGAGTGGAGGTGGAATAGGAAAGGAGAAAGGTGAATAGGATGATTCCAGCATGCCTAAGGCCTTAAACTTGTCCAAGAGAGACATTTGGAGTGATGTCCTGAACACCTCCAGAATCTACCTCTATACATTCCTGCAAGAGTAGGAGATCCAGAGTCATCATAAGCTCAACCAAGAGGCGCCCTAGCAAACTCCCTGTGCTGCCCCATCCCATATATCAGTGAAGTGCGGTGACTGGGGTCAGGGAGGCTGGAGACCAGGCTGTTGGGAAGTCAGGGCCAAAAGCAAATGAATTCAAAGTAGAGCATTGACCAAGGTCAGAGCAGGGTGGTTTCCATTAGGTTATTAGGTTTCTCCTGGTGGTCAATATCTATCTTATTTCAGTAATCCTTATTTGACACTTATATTAGATAACTTCAGTCAATCTTTTATTATCCCCCATTTAGATTTAGCTCTCTATGTTGCAAGTTTCATTCTCACCACATTTTTCCTCTACTCTTTGTCTCTCACTCTCTCAGAGTCTTTGTTCAGGCGCCGTTGTTTGCTTAGAAGCTCTGAGTCCTTACCTAGCCACAAATCTCTTCCTCTCACACTGGCAGGTGGAGCCTATCTTTGCCAGGCATTGGAATCTAGGATTGCAATTCTTTCGTCTTACTTGTACATAGACGTTATCATTTAGCTTTCAGGGTTGCATTGAGAAATCAAATACTAGTCTGGTTCTTTTCCTTTTTAAGTTACTCATTGTTTCTGTTTGGCAGCTTCTAAGATTTTTTTTTCCTTTTACCTTAGATTTCAGGAATTTTATCAGAATACACCCCAATATAGGCCATTTACATGGTTTTTACAGACACTGGTCTTTCTTCAGTTTAGGGAAATGGTTTATTTTTGTTTGTTTCTTTATTTGCTTTCCTCAATAGGTTCCTTTTTCCCCTTCTGGAATTGCTGGTGTTTGCTCATTTTCCTCCTGCATCTGCCCTTCAAGTATTTTGTCTTTTCCTTCCAGATTTCTAAATTTTTATGTATTTTTTGTGCTTCAACATATTTCTTCCTTTTAATCTTCCAACTCAATATTTTGGATCTCAATAGGAACCGCCGTCTTCAATTTACCTCCTAAATTTTTTTTTTTTTTTTTAGAAAAATCTCATTTTTAGTCTCATTTTTCCTGCTATAATCCTTGGATACAATAGTGAATATGATGATGTGCAAATTGTCTTCTGTCTCCTCCAGCAGCTCCACTTCTCTCTGGTAGCTGGGTTCTTCCTATGCATTGTTCTTTGTTCACTGAGGCTCAGGTCTGACTCCTGGGAGATTTCAGAGGCGGTAGTCCAAGGACCTTTGGAAGGCACCCAAGGCCCATGGGTAAGCAATGAGCTCACAGGCAGGTGGTTGTCAACCTCTGTGGAGACTTCAGCAGGAGCCCTCTTGTCTCCCTGGTCTCCTCAGCCGGTGGCCAAGACTGATGCCATCCCCACCTCTCAGGGGTGGAGGAGGACTCAGCCCACCTGACCACCTGATAAATTTTGGTGAGGAGGACATGGAGGAGAGCTAGGAGAACAGGTATACTCACTCATGCCATTGCTGTCCTCCTGTCAAGAAGGACCACCGGGGACAGAGTGTTCCTGGAATTCCTAGGGCTCTCCAGCACTGGGCCTGGGCTCTCATCTCAGAGGCCAGCATCCCACACCAGACTTCCGACAGAACCCTGCAGAGCCTGGCACCTCTCTGGCACCCTTAAAGCCCAGCAAGCCTGCCGGTGGAGGAGGGCAGTTGGTGGCTTCCCAACCTGGCATCTCACCAGCATATACTGGGGAGTGTTCAGAAAATAAGGGTTCTAGGCCCCCATCCTAGATGTACTGAATCAGAATCTCAAGTCCCGGGTCCTGGGAATCTGGGTTGATAAGCTCCCCAGGTGAATCCGGGACAGAGCTGAGTATCAGAACTACTGATTTAGAGTGGAAGCTGGTGCTTGGAGGGCTAAGAGCCCATTTTAGAGGTGGTAGGGGCTGAACACAACCTGGTAAGAGTTCTGGCTGTTATGCTTTTATACCCAAGGTGCAAAGTTGCCCAAACACCTGAGATAGATATACCCAGTCTCTCTTTCTCGTTATGCCAGTTTCTCTCTCTCTCTCTCTCTCTCTCTCTCTCTCTCTCTCTCTCGCCATGATCTTTTTTGTGACACGTGAAGTCTTTTATAGTTTGGAGTAAGAAGGAAAAGTATTCATGAATGGGAATAAAAATCCTTTATTACAGACACTGGACCTAAAAGGCTGGGGCAATGTAAAACAAGGGGAGCATACGGAGGAGAAGGTCACTATAGCAACTTTCATTAGGAGGTTGAGGAAAGAACCACTACAAAGGTTTGTTTCTCACTCTCATTACATGTCAGCTATAGGTCAGCTGCAGCTATGTGGCTCCTTCATTCCAGAATTGGGGCTGAAGGAGAAGCTCCTCATGGCAGAAGGAAAAGAACAAGACAGCTGGAGAAACCACATGATGGACCTTATAGTTTCTGCTCCATGTTTGTAGTTGGTGCAGAGGAGTGGATGATACACAATCACTTCCACTCACATTCTATTGGCCAAAGGAAGTCATGGCCAAGCCTGAAGTCATTGGGCAGGGAAGCATTGTCATCCCATGGGAGACAGTGGGGTCACATGCCAATGCAAGGGCATGAAGAATCCTCTCACCTAGAGAAGAAAAAATATTGAAAATAATACCATTCATCATGGTCATGGAGCAGGGAAATGTCCCTTTTGGAAATTATCCTCAGTAAGAAGCCCAATAAGGAAAACCACAGTGATTGGATAAGGTGATGTGAGCCATTGGCCCCTGCACCTCCTGGCTGGTGGTATCACAGCACTCAGTGATTCACACAGCTCAAGAGATGTTCTTTCTCCTCCCACCCTCCATGGTATGAACATGCACAAAGGAATCTGAAGAAGGTTCAAACTTACTTTGGGTTCATGCTGATTTATCTAAAGTGACATAGCCAAAAAAGGCATGAAGCAATCCTAGTGGTCCAACCTGTCGGCACACTGTCCCCCAGCACAGAGCATCACTGTCAGACTTCAGGGACATCCTACAAGGTCACAGAACATATTTCTTCTTCTCCTACCCCCTGCTAAATAACTCTTCGTTTTACATACATTCTTTTATTTTCTTCCCCCAATCCCTCAGTCTTTTTCTGTTTTTTATACCTGCAAGCTATCCTCATCCCCTATGTTTCCTAAACCAGAGTCCCCCTTTGGTCTTAGAAATGTTTAAGTCTCCAGGGTCACTCTTCCCTTTCCTGCTTGGTGTCACTGTTGGGCAGGTGCAGGGAGGAGGGGAGGGAAGGAAAGCCCCAAGGTGGACACCAGGTGGCAGCTAGCTTATCTTTTGTTCTGAATGATACAGATACATGAAAGGCAAAAGTTGTCTCACCCAGCCAAGGCTGGCCTAGATTATAGGGTCTTCTGCTCACACATTCTCTCATTTCCAACTTGAGTTTCATGCATAGCTCTATTCAATCACCCCTTCCTGATTTCCAGTTGTAAAACTACCCAGATCCCTACTCTACCCCTAAACCCTTTCCCCTTAGGTTTCTCATATCACCTTAACTTATTGCAGCTTCTTACCAGCAAGTTAGCTAACTCCCCGAGCCTCCTGTGAATTCAACAAGAAACTAGTTGCAGGTGGTAGCCACTCAAAAAATGCTAATTCCCTTCTTTTATATTTCTCTTCA